>JBBHKE010000396.1:36788-101894 GCA_037447655.1 Zygnema cylindricum | reverse complement strand
GCGAGAGAGAGAGAGAGAGAGAGAGAGAGAGAGAGAGAGAGAGAGAGAGAGAGAGAGAGAGAGAGAGAGAGAGAGAAAGAGAGTGAAAGACACACCATGGCTACCCCGCTATTTAGAAGGTGCAGACTAAAGTAGAGGGGCATTTTACCAAAATTTTGCCTTCTGCTGGATGTAAACCTGCGACCTGTGGATTCTATGTAGCACGCCTTAACCATTAAGACACTCAAAACGATGAACGTATGAGATTTGATACGTACTTAAACTGTGACACAACAACGAATTCACACCAAACTGACTACGAGACGCATATGAAACCATTCATGCACGAATGCGAATCTGAACCGTGTAAATTTAATTGATCGGACGACCTTCATTGCAGCCGCCACCTGGAATGCGTTTTTGGCGGCATTTGGAAATAGCTTCACGCAATGTCACATGGCGTCACACTATTTGGATACCACAGAAGATGGGAGGAGTAACCATGGCTCCCGATTTGACATGTGTCACCTTGAAGGCCATGTTGTACAATGGTGGTACAATAAGTACATCCGCCACTGTACCTTTTGTACTATTTAGTGTTCCTATTGGACTAGGGTTTAGTAATAGGTAGCCGATGTAGAAATCAATGGTTATTTCATTATTTTCTTGGTCTAAATTGGAATATAGAAAGAAGCCGAGGAAGTCTGCCTCTAGCTTCTCTCTCAAACTCCCACACTTGTTGCAGTCACTGAGAAGTTGGAGAGGAAGCTAGAGCCATGGCTACCTAGGCTATCTAGAGGTTTACGGGAAATAGATTAGTCAATTAATAGATAAGAAGGTTTGTTTACTAAAAGATAAATGTCGGTGACACGATTTGATCCTGACACCTGCCGACAGTCAAAGCGCCGGTAGCCGGTAGCCTTAGCCGTTAAATTTAGAAGTCCCTATACATACTATTAGGTTTGATTTGTATTAATATGTTACGACGTAGGAAAATTCATTTAAAGGCGGATGTTTACGATTACATAGAACCCGTTATGTAAACGTCGGATTACGGTATGGACAAGAAACAAGTACCGCGCATGTATTTATGACGGCTCCGATTGAAATCTGCATTTAATCGGACGACCGGGAAGAAAGCTGAGATCGCGAAAGAGATTCTCGGCGGTTTATGGTCATCGCCACATCGGATGACACGTGGCAAAATTGCGTTGGATCGCGGTATCTCCGGGGATTACGACACCGAATCCGGATATGACATGTGTCGACTTTTAGGCCATGTCGTACAATTTCCTTACATAAAGTACACCGGCGACTGTACTTTTATTTACGACAATTTAATATGATTGGTGCCGTACACCAGTAGATAGAGTTTGTGAGAGAGATAGGACTTAGAAAAATTGGTAAATATGACCCTCTCTCCCAAAGAGCTTCTGTACAAAAGGTCAACTTTGACCCTCCATAACTTACTGCTCAGGGGAGCAAACTTAGATATTCTTTTTGCTATCGACTCAAGGGAGTCTTGCCTTCACAAGGGTGAAGTTGGTCAGAGTTTTTGTCTGCCATGGTGGCAGTTGTTATTGCTGAAACACAAAGGGGTCAGGGTTATCCTAGAGGCTTCTTGGAAGCTGTCCACTTTGAGGACTTATGGAGGTCTCAAAGTTTTAGCTGAGAGTAGGCAGACTACGACTTTGTAATATTTGAGACGCCTCTCTCCAGGTGACCTTCTGTATAAATAGGCTGTCTTTGGCCAACCATAACTAATTGCTCAGGGGAGCAAATTCGGTGATTCTTTTTGCGTTGGACTCAGCGGAGTTTTGTCCTCACAGAAGTGAGGCTGGTCAGAGTCATTGTATGCCAGGGTGGTAGTTAATATCGGGGAAACCAAAGTGGGTTGATGATATCTTAGTGGCTACTTGTGAATTGTGCATTATGTGGGCAACGGAGCCCACGGAATTTCAAAGTTTTGGTTGGATATGTGTTAGAACGATCATTTCAAACGTTTAACCCTATGTTGTTGGGCGTTACAAGTAAAAAAAATACCCGATACGCATAAAAACCATATTTTTTGGCAATGATTTTATGACTTTGTCGACGGTTTAAGCACAAAGGTGTGTTTATACCGGTGTTTTCAACAACAAACCTAGTTCTTCAAGGGGCATACCACATATGAAACACAAAGCACCACACACCCATTTGTGGGTTAAACTATTGAAAAATCGACCAACAGTCCCAATCGACCAATCACCAATTTTTACGAATGTTAGCTATTAGGTGAAGCTTTGGTACAAGAATTATAAAAAAGGTATTTAGCTACCTAAAACACCGTTACTCCTACGTCAAACATGAAACTCTGAGACCTCCATAAGTCCTCAGAGTGGACAGCTTCCAAGAAGCCTCTAGGATAATCCTGACCCCTTTGTGTTTAAGCAAAAATAACTGCCACCCTGGCAGACAAAAACTCTGACCAACTTCACCCCTGTGAAGACAAGACTCCCCTGAGTCGATAGCAAAAAGAATCTCTGAATTGCTCCTCTGAGCAGTAAGCTATAGAGGGTCAAAGTTGACCTTTTGTAGAGAAGCTCTCTGGGAGAGAGGGTCCTATCTCCTAATTTTTCTAAGTCCTATCTCTCTCACATATTCTATCTAATGATGCACGCAGCTAATCAAATTATAGTTCCGTACACAAAAGTACAGCTGCCGGTGTACTTTCTGTACGGACACTGTACGACATGGCCTAAATGTCGACACGTGGTATGTCCGGATTCTTTCCCGTAATCCTCGAAAATGCCGCGATCCAATGTAATTCCGCCACTTGTCATCTGATGTGGCGATGACCACAAACCGCCGAAATCCTCTTCCGCGATCTCGGCGTTAATTCCAGTCGTCCGATTAAATTCACATTTAATTGTAGCCGTAATAAATACATACGCGGTATTTGTTTCATTAAAGAAATAAATGCGCGGTATTAGTTTGTTATCCATACCTTAATCCGTACTTTTACATTAATGGATCTATATCTCCCGTAAACAGTTACTGTTAAATGAATTATCCTACCTGATAATGTTTAATTAAATATCAAATCATATAGTACGTTACACAAGTTAAAGACTTAATGCCTAAGGCTACCGGCTACCGGCTGTCTGCCGTCCGGTAGGTACCAGGATCAAATCCTGTGGCCGGCACATACCTTTTAGTAAATAAACCCCTAACTAATATATATTTCCCGTAAACCTCTGGATAGCCTAGGTAGCCATGGCTCTAGCTCCCTCTCCAATTTCTCAGTGACTACGACAAGTTTGAGAGTTGGAGAGAGAAGTTAGAGGAAGACTTCCTTGGCTTCTTTCTTTATTTCTATTTAGACCTAGAAAATACTTTAAATGGACCATTAATTTCTACACTCCGCTTATTTTCTAGTCAATCTTTAATTTCAGACCACACTTCTCCATGCAAAAAATTAGCTTAGGGGAAGGCACAGGTTTGGTCATCATATCTACTACCATCTCACTATCTGGTCAGTACTCTAAACTGATTATTTTGTTTTCTACTTTCTCTCTAACAAAGCTGAGCATGATATCCATGTGTTTGGCTTTAAAATAATGTTTAGGATTGGCAAAAATAACGATTGCTGCCTGATTATCACAAAAAAAATTCTGCACACCACTCTTAAGGTGACCAAGCTCACGAAGCAAAGACTTGACCCACATCAATTCTTTTACAGCAGAGCAACAGGCCATATACTCAGCTTCCATGGTGGACTAAGCAATAACTTTTTGCTGTTTGCTACTCCAACAGCAAGCCCCATCACCCGCATATAATACATATCCAGAAACACATCTCCTGATCGGAGCATCACCATAACTGGCATCACTCCAAGTAGTGATGTCAGTATTCTCCCCACCCAAATGGAACCATAGATCCCTAGTTCCTATCAAATATCTAAGGACTATCTTAGCTGCCTCCCAATCCCTCTTAGTGGGAGCATTTAGACTTCTACTCAGCACTCCAACAGCTGCAGCTAAATCCGGCCGGGTACAATTCATAAAATAGAATAGACTTCCCACTACTTGCCTGTAAGGAATAGTCTGCATGAACTTCTGTTCTTCAGGAGATAATTCCTCGTCTAAGACTATGACTCCTTCTTCCTCACTCCCCTTACTTCCGTTCTTCAACTCCATTGGAGTTGTAAAAGTATTTGCTTTATCCATTTGAAATTTTTCGAGCATGATCCCTATTGCTTCTTTTTGAGTCAATCTTATAATTTTTCTTTTTCAATCTCTCTCTACTTGAATTCCCAAAACATATTTTGCTTCCCCTATATCCTTCATTTCAAATCTCCCCTTAAGATTGGTTTTTCAGTTTATTATTTTTTTTTTATTTATTTACTGAAAACAAGCAAATCATCAACATAAATTGCAATAAATATAAAACCTTCCTCATCTTCAAAAACACAAATTGAGTGATATGAGCTGATCCGGATATATCCCAAACCGGTAAGAAACTCATCAAGCTTCTTATTCCACTGTCGAGGCGCCTGTTTCCAACCATAAAGAGATTTAATCAGCCGGCATACTTTACTCTCCTCTCCTTCCTCCACAAACCCTTCGGGTTGTCGCATGAAGATCTCCTCTTCTAATTCTCCATGCAAAAAGGTTGTCTTGATGTCCATCTGGTGCACTTCCATGTCTTCCGCTGCTGCCAAGCTGAGAAGTATGCAGACGGAGGGAAATCTGACCACCGGGGCAAAGGTTTCCTCGTAGTCAATTCCCTCTTTTTGTGTAAATCCCTTTGCCACTAATCGGGCATTGTAGCGCTCCATTGTGTTATCTGGGTTCAGTTTTAATTTGAAAACCCACTTACAACCGATTGGTTTTTGGTTAGGTGGACAATCCACTAGCTCCTAAGTATCGGCTGCCATAATTGAGGGCATCTCCTCATTGATGGCTGTCTTCCACCGATTTCTTTCTGGACAAGTCATCGCCTCTCCATAACTTTGAGGTTCAGCTTGATGAGATAGTTTAGTTACCTTGTTATTAACCTATTTTTCTTGCAGTCTTTTGCTATTTCTCCTTCCCCCCTCAAAATTTGAGGCCGGAATAGATGGTTCTCGTGGATTCTTTCGAACAAACTCGGCTTCTCCCCTATCCCTTGATTCCGAATCAATTTCCACCACGTCTTCCGCTTCGAGTAGACTTGTCACTGGAGTTTCCACAGCCGAGTCCTTTTCAGTCTGATTTATTCCTGCAAGAATGTCATCTTCTCTAAAACCTGGATAGTTTGGAAGCTCAAAGTCATCGGAATTTTCTGACTCAAATCTGATTTTTACTGACTTCGTATATTTGAAGGGATCTACAGACTTTCCTTCATCCATAACTACTAGATGCTTTACTTAGATTATATTTTCCCTTTTTAGATCATAAACTCTATATAATTTTAACATCCTCATCATATCCTAATAAGTATCCCGGTTTTCCTTTAGGATCTAGCTTCGAATTAGACCGATCTGTATCTAGACTGAATACTTGACTGCAAAAAACATTTAAGTGAGATATGTCTGGTTTTGGGCCTGCCCATATCTCATAAGGTGTTTGATCTTTTATAGCTGAAGTAATAACTCTATTTTTGAGGAAATTAGCACAGTTCATTGCTTCTACCCAAAACCATTTTCCTATCTTCTTATCTGACAACATACTTCTAGCACTATCACTTAGTGTTCTATTTAACCTTTCAGCTACCCCATTCTGTTCCGGATTTTCTGGTACTGTCTTTTGGTGTTGGATCCCATCTTCCCTCAAAAAATCCTCAAACTGGTTAGAATTATACTCTCCACCATTGTCACTCCTTACTCTCTTGATTAGAGTTTCATGGAGTGTTTCCCTCCATGTTTTATATTGTCTAAAACAATCCTCAACTTCTGACTTGTTTCTCAAAAAATATACCCGGGAATACCGAGACCAATCATCAGTTATAGTCATCATAAATCTCTTCCCCCCCCGGTGAGGGCACTCTAGCCGGTCCCCAAATATCTGTGTGTACTAAATCTATAACTTTTTCTCCCTTATAGGTGGTTGTTTTAGGAAAGGGTAATCTGTGTGCTTTACCTTGAGCACACCCACTACAATCACTTATATCATCACTCTCACTGAACTGAATCCCTTCTACCACTCCCATCTTTTTCATCTCTCTTAACTTATCTAGATTCACATGCCCAAGCCTCTTATGCCACATCATAATATCATGAACACCAGCATAATAAAGTTTCTTTATTTCATTACTTAAGATCAGCCTAAACATCCCATGGCTACCTTTCTCAGCAATGAAATAGACATCCTCCTCAAAACTAGCAGTAAAGACTCCTTCCCTAGTGCTAGTGAAAAAACCCTTATCATCTAATACAGATGTAGAGATAAGGTTTTTGTTCAGCTCCGGAATAAACAATACATCGGAGAATGTTAATATGGATGTCTTTCCTTCTACTAACACTTTCACATCTACCAATCCTACAAGAGTAGTGGTGACTATCCTCCCATCCCCGTACTCTATCTCTACGGTGGGAATCTTTCTTATCTTATTGAACAGGTGCCTATCCTTACACATGTGCATGGAGGCACCTGAATCTATAATCTAGCCTGCTTCACCTTTCAATCCACCGTAAACACATTTCTGCCTTCGTGGAATTTTAACCTCATTTTTCGCCTCCAACTCCTCATCCAAAAGGAGCTCATCGTCCTCGTCCTCGGATTCTGCCTCAAGTACCTGTGTGACAAGGGCCTTTTTCTTTCTTCTCGGGGTACCACCGGTCTGCCCCTCCTTTAACCGAAGCTTGGTTAGATTAGTGCACTCTGCCATATAGTGCCCCGGTTTGTTACAAAAATGACATAAACCTTTGGGAGCCCTTGGTTCGAACTCGTCAACCTCATTATTCTGCTCCCTCCCCCTATAGATTCCGACCGGTTTCCGTGAATCCTTGTTCCTCCAATCGGTCGCTGTTGCCAAGGCTTGGCCACTCTTTCCTCCCCTTCGGATCTCAATCGTATTCTCTCGAACGAGAATCATCCCTACCACTGAGTTCCATATCCACCTTGAGTCCGGCAAGTCCTGCACACGGTTGACTATGTTCTCGAACTCATCAGGTAACTTCATCAGTAAACAGTTAACCTTTTCTTTTTCACTAAAAACTTTTCCCGCACTCTCTAGCTCCATGAAGAGTGTAGCAAACTCATTGCAAAAATCCAACATATTTCCCCCTTTGTATACATACTCGTTAACTTTCTGATCAGCCAACTGTTGTTGCTGAATCGTACCACTTCGGTACATCTCTATGAGAGCCATCCAAAGATCGGATGCCCTTTCTACCTGCAAATGAGGACATGCAAGTCCTTGAGTGAGATGGCGTAGGATGAAGTGCTTTGCCGCCATATGTTGAAGTCCCAGGTTTCAATATCATTCTCCTCGTTCCTCGGAATAGGTGACATGAATGCCGAACCAGTTGCTATTGGTGTGGTCGTCTCTTTCTCCTTTCCTTTGTCCACCACCTCTCCTTCCTTTGTTTCCTCCGTTGAAGGTGGATCCTCTTTCTTGGTGAATCTGCTTCCTCCAAACCCTGGAGGGATTCCAAGACTTGATGGACGCCCCAACCGTCCACTCACTATCCCCCAAAACCTTTTTTCGCATAGAGCTCCTATCATCATACTTTCCCATTATATGAAGCCAGTTCGATTAAAGATTGGTACCCTAGAGGGTGGGCCCATAACCTGAAACTCTAAGACCTCCATAAGTCCTCAGAGTGGATAACTTCCAAGAAGCCTCTAGGATTACCCTTACCCCTTTCTCTTTCAGCAACAAAAACTGCCACCCTGGTAGACAATAACTCTGACCACCTTCACCCTTGTAAAGGGAAGACTCCCGTGAGTTGATAGCAAAAACAATCTCTGAATTTGCTCCCTTGAGCAGTAAGTTATGGAGGGTCAAAGTTGACCTTTTTTACAGAAGCTCTCTGGGAGAGAGGGTTCTATCTCCTAATTTTCTAAGTCCTATCTCTCTCACATACTATATCTACTGATGTACGGAGCCAATCAGAGTACACTCCCGTACACAGAAGTACAGCTGCCGATGTACTTTCTTTACGGACATTGTACGACATGGCCTAAATGTCGACACGTGGTATGTCCGGATTCGCTCCCTTAATCCTCGAAGATGCCGCGATCCAATGTAATTCTGCCACATGTCATCCGATGTGGCGATGACCACAAACCGCCAAAATTCCCTTCCGCGATATCGGCGTTAATTCTGGCCGTCGGATTACATTCATTTTAAATCGTAGCCGTAATAAATACATGCGCGATATTTTTTTCGCTAAAGAAATAACTGCACGGTATTTAATTCTTATCCGTACCGTAATCCGTACTTTTACATTACTTGATCTATGTATCCCGTAAACAGTTAGAGTTAAATGAATTATCCTACCTGATAATGTTTAAGTAAATATCAAACCATATAGTTCGTAACACTACCGCTAGACTAAACGGCTAAGGCTACCGGCTATTTCCTGCCTGCCGGCCGGTAGGTACAAGGATCAAATCCTGCCGCCGGCACATGACTTTTACTTAAATAAATAAACCCTAATATAAAATTCGCGTAAACCTCAGGATAGCCAAGGTAGCCATGGCTCTAGCTTCCTCTCCAATTTCTCAGTGACTGCGACAAGTTTGAGAGTTGGAGAGAGAAGTTAGAGATAGACTGCCTCGACTTCTATATTTCTTTTCAGACCTAGAAAATACTAATAAAACTATTAGTTTCTACAAAACATGCAAATCCTAAGTTAGCCCGTGATTGCACGCAACTCTTGTAACTTTTGATATCGGGTCAATTTTCGCTCAAATTCTCTGTGCTTCAAGCGACCTTTGGAAACCAGTTCAGTAGAGATACCTAAAGCTTCTTTAAGTTCCGCCGTGCTCCCATCAAACTTCTCTATTCTAAGCTTTTCTAAAAAGTGTATTGATTTCATCAAATCACACCCTGGAACTATCATTATTTTTTCAATACATTAATTTTTCAATACATTGCACATTTTTTTTACACCGGGCCCACTTCGAGTGTTCTCCTTCCGCCCATATCGGATACAAAGATCCCTTTTTTGTGTATTTCGTTCTTCCTTTTATGCCCGTTATCAACTTTATTGGAGGATGACCATTTTGTCCATAATGATACTTTTTGAATATACATTCAACATTAACATTAGGCCCATTGCTTTGTAAGGAATATCCTTGCCAATTGGCCCAATCTATAGGAAATGCATCAAGGTCAACATAAGATGGGTCGTGAGTAGTCGTGGAGACAATAGGGGAGGAGGGAGCATTGGTGGAGGTAGAAGGTCGTGAAAGAGAAAGTGTGGAGACAATAGGGGAAGAGGGTTGTCGTGCATGTGTCCAATAACATGAAGGTGCATGCAATATCATCAACTGTGCTCAACTTAAACTCAAATGATAGCGAGATATCGGAAATGAAATAAATCATAAAAGTAAAAATGGGTAAATACAACAACAGGCAAGGTGGAAGAAAAAGAAAGATCAACGACTTAGCTGGTTATGGTTAGGTCGGTTTATTAAACCCCTTCCTATCTACATGTGAATGCGTGAACCTCCAAATGGTTCACGACTTAAAATAGTCCAATAGCGTAGCTTCATCAGAACTGACAGCGAATTTGTCTGTCATTTGCGTCGACGGTCCAGATGCGAAGTTACGAAAATTACATAATCAGCGTCGACGGCCGGGATGCTACTTTACGAGAAACGATTAAAAATTGTCGTCGGCCAGGATTTCCGGAAATGAAAGTAGGTACGGTAGGACCGAAAGTACGGTCCAATTTGTAATCGCGGAAATTCCGGGTAATGTAAGTCGTACTGTGGACGTAAAATAATCGAATCCACCGTCGGCAAAAATCGCGTAAGATATCTATTGTACGGTAAGTCGTGGCCGCGGGAATTCCGGTCGGCGTAAGTCGTACGGTCGAAGCGAAATAATCAAATCCGCGTCGGCGGAAATCGTGGAAAATATACGTCGTACGGTAGGACCGCGGGTACGATCCAAATCGCCATCCCGGAAATCACGGAGAATGTAGGTCGTACGATACACGTCGTACGGTCCTGCGAAACCCAAATAATACCCAAATACAAATTAGTGTAGCGGCTGCCCGTCCTAACACCCAAATATAAACAACTAAAATAGCTGACGAGATGGGGCATGACAGCTGTCGTGCATGTGTCAAATAACATGAAGATGCATGAATATCATCAACTGTGCTCAACTTAAACTCAAATGATAACGAGATATCGTAAATGAAATAAAACAAAAAAGTACAAATGGATAGATACCGCAACAGGCAAGGTGGAAGAAAAAGAAAAGTCAACGACTTAGCTGGTTATGGTTAGGTCGGTTTATTCCCCCCCCCCACAGCTCTTTAGCCGGCAGAGGAGTTGGCCAAGGCGACCGGTAGCTCGCGACATCCGTGGTAAAACCACTGATCGTCCGGAACTGCCAATAAAGGTGGCACCAAACACTCCATGTGAAACCCCTGATTCCAGTGATCACAAAGTAACATGGTAGTTTCCCCGTCCGATCGATGACAAAAGGTACATGCCGTCGCCTCCGTAATCGGCATCCGCATAGGATCCATATCCTGCGACAAATCTGGTAAGTAACATGGAGAACAATTCTTGGAGTGCTCTCGAAAAATCCGTGTCTGCTCCTTGTAATCCTAACATCCCGTTCGGATCCACCTCGATAATCCGTAAGATGTGTGCAGAAACATCCGTGTCCAAAGTGTCAAAAGATTGCCTGCGAAGATAAACATAATCTCCCACCCGATAGGGCTTTTGTTGCGGCCTGTAATTTCCGCTGCGAGTGGTGGCAAACCGAAGTGTGTCCCGATGTTGGACAATCTGCAGGTTATCAAAAGCCATGGGCATTTCACGGGCAAAAAGCAAAGCACGACGAGTGAGTTCTTCCAAAAAAATAGTGTCAAACATCAGCGGAAGTTGGAAGCTTGCGGCCTTCTGAATATTGCGACCGAGCAACGGTTGTCGCCCAAATAAAACATAATACGGGATGAAATTAGCCAGACTAGCTTGCACCGACATGCGATATCCCATGGTAATGTTACCGAGGGACTCGTCCCAAACTGAAATGTGTTTTTCTAAGCAATGCTTACGCAAGGCACGCTTAAATGTCTGGACTGCTCGTTCAGCCAGGCCATCGGCCTGGGGGTGATCCCGACTAGTACGACGATGATCGATGAGAGCCTCATCAAGCATCTCTTGAAATTCTCCCCGAAATTCTGTACCTTGTCCGTAAGGACCTCGGCTGGGGCACCGTATCTCATAAGGACATGTTCCTTAAAAGCTGCGGTGGTTAACTTAGCTGTCTTCTGAGGCAGAGCTACAACTTCTACCCACTTACTGAAATTTTCAATCATAATCATGATGTATTGTTTCCCCCTACGTGAGATAGGAAAAGGTCCGGCTAAATCGACTGACCATCGATAGAACAAACCCCTGATAGGTAGAGGTTGGAGCGTAGTCTGCTGGTTAGAAAAAGAAGTTCGGAGACGGTCACAGGTGGCACACTTGTGCACAATAGCAGCAAGATCAGCTTGCATTCTTGACCACCAATATCGTGCCTGAACTAGACTTAACGTTCGCTTGGTACCGTAGTGACCAAGCTTGGTGTGAATCTGCTCAATGAGAGAAAGATGCTTGGTAGGCCGTGGAACGTGCCTATGGCTTCCGTCTGCCAACAACCGAACTAAAGATCCCCCGAGCCAAAGGTAACCTTTGGCCCTCTTTTTCACTCTGTCTTCTTCATCAGTGGTCGTGCCGGACCAGAAGGTCTGGGAGGATAGGAAAAGAATGAGAGGCCCATCACGCCAAGGATCTGTGGCGAGACGGGGGTTCGGAATAGAAGCCAGGCAGTAAGTAAGATAAGTACCTATTGATATGACGGGAACATCAACGTCATCGAAATCCTGTCGAACTCCGTTATCTGTTGTTCGGGGCAAAGGATTTCGGGAAATTCCGTCTGCGTTTAGACTAAGCAGACCTGGTCGTTGAATTATTTCAACGTCATATTCTTGTAAGATTAAAGCCCATCGGGCTAACTTCCCGGAAAGCTTATCGTTCGTCATCAGCCAATGTAAGGGCTGATGGTCAGTTAAGAGTGTGAAAGGTTTCCGTACAAATAATGGCGGAAGTGAACGACACCCCAAACCGCGGCTAGACACTCTCTTTCGTAGCTAATATAATTTGATTCAGCCCGGTTATTGCTTCTACTCGCGTAAGCAACTACGTATTCCTCTCCGCTCAACTCTCTTTGTGTCAAGATGGCAGCGATTCCGGGTTTTCCAAATCTGTTTGGATACAAAAAGGAAGTTTGTGATTGGGAGGACGGAGAATTGGAGCACTCAATAAGGCGGTTTTTATTTTTTGAAATGCGGAAATCTGATCGGGACCCTATATAAACGCCACTTCCTTCTTGAGAAGATCGTTTAGAGGAGATGCGATTGTGCTGAAATTGAGTACGAACCTGCGATAATAATTAGCAAGTCCGAGAAAGGCTCGCAGACTGGTGAGGTCCGTGGGAGCAGGCAATTTATTGATTGCCTCTACCTTTGCTTCGAGAGGAGTGATCCCCTCAGCCAAGATAAAATGGCCGAGGTAAGGCACTCCCAGGGCTCCAAAGGTGTATTTCGTTGGATGACATTTTAATCCGACCTTTTTCAATTCAGTCAATACCCATTCGATGTGAGCAGCGTGCTCTTCGATAGTAGCCGAGGCAATGATAAGGTCATCGATGTAACATCTAGCAAACTTACAGCCTCCAAGAACGGAGTCCATGACTTTTTGAAATACTGACGGAGCATTTTTCAGTCCGAATGGCATTACGGCCCATTCCCATCGGCCGTCGCTACCCCAAAAGGCAGTTTTATGCCGGTCTTTTTCCTCTATCTCGATTTGATTAAATCCTTGACAGAGGTCAAGGATACTAAAATAATTTGCTCCGCCTACATGATCAAATATTTCTTCGGCAAGAGGCATGGGATGGCGATCTTGAACTGTTCTAGCATTTAGTTCACGATAGTCACCTCACATTCGAAGTTCAGTAAAATTACCATCGGAATCCTTTTTCCGAGGCATGACAGTGGGAGCTGCAAATGTGGAGTCTGACCGATAGATTAGGCCAGCTTCCTCTAGTTCAGCACATCGCTTGTCTACCATTTCCTATTCAGTTTCTGACAAACGATGTTTCGGTTTAAATATAGGGCGATCATCTTCGAGATCTATCGACATTTTATAAGCGGTGTGACGACCCAAATCATTCATAGAAAAGGCAAAGGCATTGATATTTTGTAAAACTACGTCATTCAGTAACTCTTGTTCGGCCTTTGTTAGATTGGTGCCAAATTTCCATTTATGAGCATCGGGATTTTCGGTTGTCATAGCTTCCATGGCTTGTGCAAAGGCCAACTGCTCATTTGCGATAAGCGTTTGACCTAACTTGTAAAATACACGTGTCTGTTTAAGGCAATTAACTGAATGATTCTAACTGCGTGTTGGAAAAGCAACACTCCAATGAGGAGTGGGTGGAATATGCATGGGACTTGTAGACTGGACAACCGTGTATGTGGGAATAGACCAGGACATATGGCTAAGATTGAGGAAATCGTAGATAGAGATTTCCGGAACTGGTGGAATTGGAGAAGGAAAGAGGAAAAAATGAAATGTGGTCCCTTGGAGAGTGGTACGGAAAGATTTTCTTAGTGATGCATTCCCCCCCCTAGCTGGTTGAGACGGATGTGCTTTGAGTGGCGACCAGCTGAATACCCAAGACCTAAAACAAAAGACAAAGACTGAGGGTCCATGACACGACCTAATAAAGTGCATCTTTGACGTTCAGTAAGACCAGGAGCGGCAGTAGTGCCGGGAATGAAATGCATTAGGTGTTCTCGTTCCGTAGAGGTAGGCTCTTCGAGCTCACCGGTATGAATGTTTCGGAGCATGCCAGGACCGTCATTAGAGAATGCATGTGAATGTGGGTAAGAAACTAAGGTAGGAAGCACCTTGAGAGGTTGACCCGGGACATTGACACTGAAATTAGGGGGACAGTCCTTTTGAATGCAAGGCTGCACCTTATGAAAAGGAAGAAGGGCAGCCTGAATGTATGAATGAGGAGGACGAACTAACAAGTTGGCCTCACGGAGTCTACCAATATCGATCAGGTTCATCCATTTGGAGCGAACCCGGTGTGCTAGTGAACCATGGCGAGCCGCGTCAATAATAAGAGGCGGACCAATTAATTGTTCAATTCGTTGATAATCAGCCAAAATTGTAGGTCTTGGATCATTGTAGGCTGCGACATTTTCCAAGATATAGCCCATAGGATGATCTAAAGTTTGTAGAAAATGCAGGATGCGAACCAACTCATAAAATAATTTGGTGCGGGGATCGGCTAATCCGAGACCTTTCCCGGCACGAGACATTCCCTGGCACTCCCATCCGCCAAAAACAAGATCGATTGGACCAATCTCCAGTAAGTGATGGTTGCCCACAATCCGAATGTCTTGTGGGAGGGTCGTATGCAGATTTTGGTAACAAATGCGGGTATTGGGAATGCGACAGATTACAATGATGTAATTGTGCTTTCCGTGCTAACGGATCAATCTCCACCGAATAATAAAATCGGATTAATAATCCGTCCCGCAAACATGGAAGGAGAGAAGTGCCTATTCCAGCGAAAAGGTCCAAAATCACTAATCCATTTCGATGAGGTTTCAATTGGACCGGATTCCAATCAATGGGAAGAAACCCAAAAGAGTCTGTAGGGATTGGGATTGGGGGAGAGACCGGAGAAAGTGGAATTGACAAGGTTGGTTATAGATTTGGTCAAATTCCCTCGTATCTATAAGAAAACTTGGGTCACTGAAAATTTCTGGTAAGTAAGAACTATCAGGCAGAATTTCTTCTGCTGACAATGAATGAAATATTTCGGCCCCCACCGAATTCCCTGAAAATGCAGGTATGGAGGTGGCCGAATTTGCCATAATAGGCATGGGCTTCCTAGCGGAAATTAGCGGAATGCAGATTTTGCGTTCCGGGAAGCTAGTGGGCCTATAACAAAATGTCTGATCATGCATGTCAACACCACCCCCTACACGAAATATAACGTCCTGTCCCACTAGGCATTCATAGTCAGTACATTTAGTGACTAGAGCGTGAACTGAGATTTCAGCAAAGTCTGTGGCCGTTTCGTTCTGGAACCTGAAAACAAGCGGTTCCTTAGTGATTCGGAGGACACGTTTGGTTGTTCCCGCTGATGTTAACAAGCGAGTAGAAGTGGACTGAAGCTTGTTCAGAGTTATACCAAGCTTCAGTGCAAAGCTAGAGCCCAATATCACCGGCTTTGCACCCGAATCCATGAGAGGCAGGGAAGGGGCTATACCATTGATCAACAATGCACCCTTCGCATTATTTAAAAAACTGATGTGAGGATCGAGAGACTTTCACTCCTCTATGGAAATAGGCTGAATAGCAGCAAGATTTTTGTGCAGCTGAAGTGCTTGTAACGCGGCAGCTGCAGCTGAGCTATCAGAGGGTAAGGAGATAGGGGAGATTTTTGGTGAGTCACAAATCATAGCGGATAGAATGCACAAGCGTTCTTTCACGCGGTGTGCCTCATGTATAGTTCGATCCACTATGTTGAGAGCTTCAGCCGCGATGGCTGAAGCGGTTTCGGGCAAGAGAGAAGAAGGTTCTTTAGTGAATGACAAAGGAATACGCGTGTTAGGTGTTTTACCGTCACGACTGTGATCGGTCGAACCTTTATCGAACGTAGCCTCTCGTTGTTGGATGGTGGAATCTCGTAAGATTCGACCTGCCAACGTGGGCATGTGTACAACAGTGCGAGCCATGCTTGTAAATTGTGGCTTCATTTGGGTCATGAAAGCTGCGAATTGTTCTTTCATCATAGCCGCCATTTGCTCTTGCATTTCTAAACGCTCTCTATCTCTTCGAGATACCTTAGGTGGAGTGGTGTCTTTTTCCGGTTCTTTAACCTGTTGAACCACGCTTGCGGATCGAGCTGGAATGCCACCACTCTTAATTTCGTTCTGATAGTAATATTGTGGGTTTTTTATATGACAACGATGGACATAATGTCCGGTTTGCTTGCAATGTGGACACATTAGGGCAGGAAGCAGTTTTGTCTGGACACATTAGGGCATCATGCTCGGTCTTCCCACATCGGAAACATAATCGGTTTCCGGGAGAACTAGGTCGCGTTCCCATGGCCGGGACTTTAGGAGGCCAGTTGTTAAGACGAGGATTGTTCCATGGTGGAACAATCGGTTCTTTCGAGACCGCTTTAGGTCGGTCATGGGCTTCCCACCAACAATTTTGCATTTCGTATTCCACGGCATGCTGGGCGGCTTGGTCGAAAGTGAACTTCAAGCCATATGTTTGAGTCAGGTGACTCTGGATAAATTTCTTAGACTGACTCGGAAACTGTCCTACAAATTTTTGGACAGCTTCAGCATCCGAAATTAAGTCCGGCAATGCTTCACGAAGAGCTTCCATACGAGCACGCATGGCAGGGGCGGTCTCTCTTGACTTCCGTTCGAAGTTGATTAACTCGCGAACTTGGTCAGGGTTTTGCTACGGTATTCCGCTTGCAACATTTCAAACATGACAGAGAGCGGATCCAATATAGGGATCGTCATCGCTGGTCGTGCTGGAATTCCAGCACGTGCGGCTATAGCAAACTGTTGCGGTATTTCCGCAACTGCTGCTGTAATAACATCGCCATTGAGATCAAGGACTTCCGGGATAGCCGGTTGGTATGGAATTTCTGGTTGTCCTATAATAGCAGGACTCCCAGCAAAAGACGGAGAGAACTCTGTCATCGCAAGTACGGAATCATACTTGCGAGAATAAAGAGTAAGGGCTGAACCTCGAAGGTAACGACCTAAGAGAGAGAAAGCGACCCGTAGGTCGAACCGATCTTGGTACCGAAATGCAAGATCACGCATTTCGGTATCGAATAGCATTCGAAAATGCGATAACGTCATGGTATCCTTCATTCCTGAAAAACAGAAATGAAGGCGGCCCCCCCCCTCGGATGTGGAAGCCATTTCCAATAATGGAATGCTTGGAGATAAAACAAGCTTGGAAATTTGCGGAAACCAAAAAGATAATGAATCGGAATCCGACCCGTCAAGGGAATCGCGGTCAGATTCCTCTTCGAAAAATGTGGAAGAGACTGATGATAAGGAAGATACTGAGGTGAGAGTGGATCGAACCGAAGGGGAAATTTGACCCGAGATATTTAGGGAAGGATGGTCCAAAAGACTAGAGAAATCTGATGGTCCGGATTCCGTGGGCCTAAACGAGGCCGACGATCGAGTGGTTCCGACAGGATAATCAAGATTATCCCAATTGGTGGGCATAAAAATGATAACACCAAATGATGACCAGATAACAAAACCGATCTATCCGATATGCTTCAAATGCCAGGCCACACCACTCTTTTGTCCAATCAGCCAATCAATCCCTAACAGGGCCTCGATGGCCAGATCTATCAGGAAGCCGTATTACCAAAACCTTCTACCCTGCAAACAAGGGGACAAGGCCGAAGGGCCAGATCTATAAAGGCAAATAACTACTATCCAAGCACTCCCAAGTGCAGATCTAATGCGGCATAATCCACAAAAGAGCTAACCAGTGCCTCCAACGGCAAGATCTATGGAAGAAATCCCACTCCGGGCAAAGCAAACTCAGCCAAGGCCCCTCAGGGCCAGATATCAAGCAGGGAAAGCTGGACAAATGCAATGCTCAATACAAGTGGATTAACACTAATCCACTCCAACGACGATCCCTCTATACGATCAACCGACTACCTTAGCACGCGCCTGTACCCGCAAGGCATCGTGATACTTACATACCACTCTTACCAATCTGGTGATTGCCAATGGTGAACTGCGGTTGTTCGCTACAACCGAAGTTTTGCAGAGCTCCCAAGAACGGATCCGCTCCACTAACTCCACTCTTTATTGAAATATAACTCAATGTGAGCAAACGATGCCCCATATATATAACAAAGAAAATGGAGGAAACAAAAACCAAATACTTAAGTTAGCGTAGTATATCCTTGGCCGAAAATTGGCCAATAAAGTAAAACGTCAACTAATAAGCAAATGGTAATTATATATGTAAAGCTATTTATAAATTTTCGTAGAAATGTATATATAAATATATATTTTTGATTTTTTTTAAATATTTTTGTTTTTTTTTTCTTTAGATAAAAAGAAAACCGAAATTGAAATAAAAACAAACAAGCGAGAAAAGAAAATACGACAATTTTCAAGTGCAGGAATACTAAGCCGATGGATGATACTAGGCCCCACGGTCTATTTATATTCCTTGCAGGAGTTATCTTATCAAGGATAATCTGAATTTATACTTAAATAGAATAAATCAAAGCATAAACAACCGAGAAAGATAAATAAAAACTGAAAATGACAATATGCACGACACTTATGAAGTTTTAGATAGCCAAACTCAAAAGATGCGCATAAGCCAAATAGAAAAAAAAACACAATCTCAAGAAATAAAAACAACAAATCAATATCCCAACATGCAACTTCTACACTAATAAAATCTCATCCCCAGTCGGGAAAAGAGGTTTGTGTAGTGAGAACGCGGTCGAAATCCACTCAAAAGGACGAGAAAAATGAAGGGAAACGTGTAGGTCTTGGCCGAAGCCGTATAGATTAATATGTAAGGCTTTACAAGATATTGATAATGTAATAGAAAACTAGATGCTTCACGCAAAGGCAGAAAGATGCCTCTAAGCTGTCCGGACAATTTTACAAATAAAAAAATGGCTGTAGAAAATCCTCAATACCGAAAATAAATAAAATAAATAAATCCTGCTCTTAAAAATTGTGTGCAGGAAATGATCCGAAATGAACTAAGTAACCAAAACTACGCCTAGTGAAAACATGCCAATCAGAGTACAGCGTGATATGTAAGTATTTGCGTCTAGTTTGGATTCAACGAATAGGAAGCCGAAATCCTATGCCCTACGTTACAGAATCTATAACCTACGGATTAAAACCCTTCCTATCTACATGTGAATGCTTCAACTTCAAATGGTTCACGACTTAAAATAGTCCAATAGCGTAGCTTCGTCAGAACTAACAACGGATTTGTTTGTCATTTACTTCGACGGTCCAGATGCGAAGTTACTAAAATTACATAATCAACGTCGACGGCCGGGATGCTACGTCACGCGAAACGATTTCAAATTGTCATCGGCCGAGATTTGAGGAAATGAAAGTAGGTACGGTAGGACTGAAGGTACGGTCCAATTTGTAGTCGCGAGAATTCCGGTTAATGTAAGTCGTACGGTCGACGTAGAATAATGAAATCCACCGTCGGCGGAAATCGCGTAAGATATCTATGGTACGGTAAATTGTGGCCGCGGGAATCCCGGTCGGCGTAAGTCGTACGGTCGACGCGAAATAATCAAATCCACCGTCGGCGGAAATCTCGGAAAATATACATAGTTCGGTAGGAACGCGGGTACGGTCCAAATCGTCATCCCGGAAATTACGGAGAATGTAGGTCGTACGGTACACGTCGTACAGTCTTGCGAAACCCAAATAACACCCAAATACAAATTAGTGTAGCGGCTGCCCGTCTAACGCCTAAATATAAACAACTAAAATGTCCGACGACATGCGGCATGACAGGGCGCATGGGTAGAGGAGAAGGTTGGGAAAGAGAAGGTGTGGAGACAATAGGGGAAGAGGGAGCATGGGTAGAGGTAGAAGGTTGGGAAAGAGAAGGTGTGGAGACAATAGGGGAAGAGGGAGCATGGGTAGAGGTAGAAGGTTGGGAAAGAGAAGGTGTGGAGACAATAGGGGAGGAGGGAGCATGGGTAGGGGTAGAAGGTTGGGAAAGAGAAGGTGTGGAGACAATAGGGGGGGAGGGAGCATGGGTAGGCGTAGAAGGTTGGGAAAGAGAAGGTGTGGAGACAATAGGGGGGGAGGGAGCATAGGTAGAGGTAGAAGGTTGGGAAAGAGACGGTGTGGAGACAATAGGGGAAGAGGGAGCATAGGTAGAGGTAGAAGGTTGGGAAAGAGAAGGTGTTGGTTGGGTAGAAGACATGGGTACAAAAAGGGGAAATGAAAAAGTGGTTGAACTTGTATATCACGAGGGAGGAGGAGGGCGAGGAGTAGGATGAGAGGGAGGGAGAAACGAAGGTTGCGAAAAAAAAAGTAAAGTCGTGCGTAAAAGGTGGTGTTGAGCTTAAAAGTTTTGACTTGATCCTCAAAAATCTGCAATCAACTTTGGAATCCAGTCCGTGAATTTGGCGTTGCACTGTCACGAGCCTCGTGTCAATCATCGTCAAACACGTTTCTAATTGTTTGCCCAAATTCTCCACAGTATTTTGGAGTTTTTGTATTAATCCTATGAGGGGTGGAATAGCGTCAACACCGACTCGTAATGCTTGGAGTTCAACTTTTACCTCGGTCAGAATTGGAATGTCCGCAAAAGGCGATCTTTCGCCTTTCTTATCGTCCATTTTCTGTACTGATTCAGCGAAAGTTCCCCACTCCGTACCGCATTCTTCTAATATGGTCAAAAAAAAGAACTGCTGAAGAAAGCGTGCTCGGGGAAATCTTTGTGCAAAAGTGTTAGGTCTTGCCATATAGTGTGTCTAATGGTGCTGTTAATAACTCGAGAAATTTTTGGGCCGATATATCTCGAGTTTTGTCACTTACACATAATTCCTCTACATGTCAAAACAAGAAAACAAAAATTCAGAATATAGACTAAAACATGATGCTTTTTGAACACATATTTTTTGAGGAGTGGAAATAAACATTATCCGCAAATAAAGAGGAAATGAAAAACAATTTTATTCAAATTAGAGTGTTTTCTAAAAGATCACACTCACTCTATTTTCAAGGACATTTGCAAAGGTCACACAAGTCAAAATACACGTCACGAAACGGAATGCAACAATGATTTTTATTATTATTATATCTCAACCACTAAGGTGGTACAAAGGTGGTACAAGTCACAATAAAGCTTTTGGATATATTGTAATGAATCCATAATACTATATCCTATACCAACTAACTAAGGGGTCTCCCCAATTTTCCCCTCTTTCCCGAATACTTACTAATTTATAACGACTAATGGCGCCGAGCAAGCGACGCCATCGACTCGGCGTCGACACTTGCCAAGGGCCAAATTTCCCCCTTCCCAACTCCTATTTTTTTTTCTCACTCCATCTCCACTTAGCCACCTCGGTGCCTCTATGGCGCCGAGCCATTGCCTACATCGACTCGGCGCCGACACTTGCCAGGAGGAAAATTTTCCTTTCCCCACTCTTAAATACTTCCTTCTCACTCCATATCCACTTGGCCACCTCGGTGCCTCTATGGCGCCGAGCCAGCGCCGACGTGGACTCGGTGCCGAAACTTGCCAGGAGGAAAATGTCCCCCTTCCCCACTCCTAAATACTTCCTCCTCACTTCACCTCTACTTAGCCACTTCAATGCCCCTATGGCCCTGACCCGGGGCCGCATTAACTCGGCGCCGACACTTGCCTGGAGCCAAATTTGAACCTTTCACACTCCTAAATAATACCTCCTCACTCCATCTCCACTTCGCCACCTTGGTGTCTCTATGGCGCAGAGCCGTCGCCGACATCATCTCGGCGCCGACACTTGTCACGAGCAAAATTTCCCCTTCCTCACTCCTAAATTTATCCTCTCCACTTCACCTCTAGTTAGTCAATTCAATGCCTATATGACGCCGAGCCATCGCCAACATTCACTCGGCGCCGACACTTGCTAAGAGCCAAATTTCAACCTTCCCCACTCCTGCATATATATATATATATATATATATAAACTTTTTTTTGGGTTTATTTATTTAATTATTCCTCCCCTATCTCTCTCTCTTTCTCTCTCTCCCTCTATCTCGATATGTCTATATTTCCCTCCCTCTTCCTCTCCATCTCTCCTTTCTTTTAACCCACTTCTGCCTTCTCTATCTCTATCTCTTCCCCTCTCCCCCTTTCAACCTTTTCCTCCCTCTATTTGCCATTCCCCCATTTCACCCTTTTCCTCGCTCTCATTTCCCTTTCCCCATTCGGCATTCGTCTCCCCCCTCTTCCCCCTCACCCCCCTCTTCCATTTTCCCCCTCTTCCCCTCTTATTCTCTCTCTCTCTCCCTCTAGCACAATTTGCCCATCTTCCCCTCTCTCTCTATCTCTCTCTCCCCCTCCCTCACTTCAACCTTCTCCCTCTCTATCTTTTCCATTTTCCCCATTTCACCCTCTTCCTCACTCTCTCTACCCATCCCCCCTTTGGCATATGTCTCCCCCCTCTTCCTTTTTCCCCCTCTTCCCGTCTTATTCTCTCTCTCTCTCCCTCCATCTCTCCCTCTCTCTCCCCCTCTTATCTTTCCCCTCCCACTTCTTCTCTCTCTCTCTCTCCCTCTTTTTCTCTCCCTATCTCCTTCCCTTTTACCCCCTCTACCGCTTCTCATTCCTCTCCCTCACTATCTCCCTTCTTTTCTCTCGCTCCATCCTCCCTCCCCCCCACTACCTATTTTTCTGTTTCTCCCTCTATCTTTCTCTTTGTTCCTCTTTCCCCTCACTCTCTCCTTTTCTTTTCCTCCCTCTCTTACTCCCTCTCTCCATCTTCTTTCTTCCCTCCCTCTGAAACTCTGAGACCTCCATAAGTCCTCAAAGTGGACAGCTTCCCAAAAGCCTCTAGGATAACCCTGACCCCTTTGTGTTTCAGCAAAAATAACTGCCACCCAGGCAAACAAAAACTCTGACCAACTTCACCTCTGTGAAGACAAGACTCCGCTGAGTCGATAGCAAAAAGAATATCTGAATTTGCTCCCCTGAGCAGTAAGTTATGGAGGGTCAAAGTTGACCTTTTGTACAGAAGCTCTCTAGGAGAGAGGGTCCTATCTTCTAATTTTTCTAAGTCCTATCTCTCTCACAGACTCTATCTACTGATGTACGGAACCAATCAGATTTCAGTTCGTACACAAAAGTACAGCTGCCGGTGTACTTTATGTACGGCCATTGTACGACATGGCCTAAATGTCGACACGTGGTATGTCCGGATTTGCTCCCTTAATCCTCGAAGATGCCGTGATCCAATGTCATTCCGTCACGTGTCATCCGATGTGGCGATGACCACAAACCGCCGAAATCCTCTTCCGCGATCTCGGCGTTAATTCCGGCCGTCCGATTAAATTCACATTTAATCGTAGCCGTAATAAATACATGCGCGGTATTCGTTTCACTAAAGAAATAAATGCGCGGTATTGGTTTCGTATCCGTACCGAAATCCGTACTTTTACATTTACTGGATATATGTCTCCCGTAAACAGTTACAGTTAAATGAACTATCATACGTATAAATGTTTAACTAATTATCAAACCATATAGTACATAACACTACTCCTAGACCTAACGGCTAAGGCTACCGGCTACCGGCTGTTTGCCGCCTGGCAGGTACCAGGATCAAGTCCTGTCGCCGGCACATATCTTTTAGTAAATTAAACCCCTAACTAAAATATATTTTCCCGTAAACCTCCGGATAGCCTAGGTAGCCATAGCTCTAGCTCCTTGTCCAATTTCTCAGTGACTGCGACAAGTTTGAGAAGTTGGAGAGAGAAGTTAGAGGTAGAGTGCCTCGGCTTCTTTCATATTTCTATTCAGACCTAGAAAATACTTTAAAAAAAATAGGGTTAATTTCTACACTCCCCTTATTTTATAGTCAATCTTTAATTTCAGACCACACTTTTCCCTGCAGAAAATTAGCTTAGGGGAAGGCACAAGTTTGGTCATCATATCTGCTACCATCTCACTATCTGGCCGTTTTCTACTTTCTCTCTAACAAAGCTGAGTCTAATGTCCATGTGTTTAGCTTTAAAATGATGTTTAGGATTGGCAAAAATAGCGATTGCTGCCTGATTATCACAAAAAAATTTCTGCACACCACTCTTAAGGTGACCAAGCTCACCAAGCAAAGCCTTGACCCACATCAATTCTTTTACAGCAGAGCAAGAGGCCATATACTCAGCCTCCATGGTGGACTGAGCAATAACATTTTGTTGTTTGCTACTCCAACAGCAAGCCCCATCACCCACATATAATACATATCTAGAAGTGCATCTCCTCATCGGAGCATCACCATAACTGGCATCACTCCAAGTAGTGATGTCAGTATTCTCCCCACCCAAATGCAACCATAGATCCCTAGTTCCTATCACATATCTAAGGACTCTCTTAGCTGCCTCCCAATCCCTCTTAGTGGGAGCATTTAGACTTTTACACAGCACTCCTACAGCTACAGCTAAATCCGACCGGGTACAATTCATAAAATAGATTAGACTTCCCACTACTTGCCTGTAAGGAATAGTCTGCATGAACTTCAGTCCTTGAGGAGATAATTCCTCGTCTAAAACTATGACTCCTTCTTCCTCACTCCCCTCACTTCCCTTCTTCAACTCCATTGGAGTTATACAACTATAAGCTTTATCCATTTGAAATTTTTCAAGCATGTTCCCTATTGCTTCCTTTTAAGTCAATCTTATAATTTTTCTTTTTCGGTCTCTCTCTACTTGAATTCCCAAAATATATTTTGCTTCCCCCATATACTTCATTTCAAATCTCCCCTTAAGATCGGTTTTCAGTTTATTATTTTTTTCCATTGATTTACTTAAGACAAGCAAATCATCAACATAAATTGCAATAAATATAAAACCTTCCTCATCTTCGAAAACATAGATTGAGTGATCTGAGCTGATCCGGATATATCCCAGACCGGTAAGAAACTCATCAAGCTTCTTATTCCACTGTCGAGGCCCCTGTTTCAAACCATAAAGAGATTTAATCAGCCGGCATACCTTACTCTCCTCTCCTTCCTCCACAAACACTTCGGGTTGTCGCATGAAGATCTCCTCTTCCAATTCTCCATGCAAAAAGGCTGTTTTGATGTCCATCTGGTGCACTTCCATGTCTTCCGCTGCTGCCAAGCTGAGAAGTATGCGGACGGAGGGAAATCTGACAACCGAGGCAAAGGTTTCCTCGTAGTCAATTCCCTCTTTTTGTGTAAATCCCTTTGCCACTAATCGGGCTTTGTAGCACTCAATTGTGTTATCTGGGTTCAGTTTTAATTTGAAAACCCACTTATAACCGATTGGTTTTTGGTTAGGTGGAGAATCCACCAGCTCCCAAGTATCGGCTGCCATAATTGAGGCCATCTCCTCATTGATGGCTGTCTTCCACCGGTTTTTTTTTGGACAAGTCATCGCCTCTACATAAGTTTGTGGCTCATCTTGATGAGATAGTTTAGTTACCTTGTTATTAACCTATTTTTCTTGTAGTCTTTTGCTGCTTCTCGTTCCCCTCGAAAATCTGAGGTCAGAATAGATGGTTCTCGTGGATTCTTTCGAGCAAACTCGGCTTCTCCCCTATCCCTTGATTCTGAATCAATTTCCACCACGTCTTCCACTTCGGGTAGAGTTGTCACTGGAGTTTCCAAAGCTGAGTCCTTTTCTGTCTGATTTGTATCTGGAAGAATGTCATCTTCTCTAAAACCCGGATAGTTAGGGAGCTCAAAGTCATCGGAATTTTCTAACTCAAATCTGATTTTTACTGACTTTGTATATTTGAAGGGATCCACAGACTTTCCTTCATCCATAACTACTAGATGTTTTACCAAGATTATATATTCTCTTTTTGGATCATAAACTCTATATCCTTTAACATCCTTATCATATCCTAATAAGTATCCCGGTTTTCTTTTAGGATGTAGCTTCCAATTAGACCGATTTGTATCTAGACTGAATACTTGACTTCCGAAAACCTTCAAGTGAGATATGTTTGGTTTCCGGCCTGTACATCTCTCATAAGGTGTTTGATCTTTTATAGCTGAAGTAAGAACTCTATTTTTGAGGTAATTAGCACAGTTCATTGCTTTTGCCCAAAACCTTTTTCCTATCTTCTTATCTGACAACATACTTCTAGCACTATCACTTAGTGTTCTATTTAGCCTTTCAGCTACCCCATGCTGTTCCGGGTTTTCTGGAACTGTCTTTTGGTGTTGGACTCCATCTTCCCTCAGAAAATCCTCAAACTGGTTAGAAGTATACTCTCCACCATTGTCACTCCTTATTCTCTTGATTGGAGTTTCATGAAGTTTTTTGCTCTATGCTTTATATTGTCTAAAACAATCCTGAGCTTCGGACTTGTTTTTCAAAAAATACACTCTGGAATACCGAGACCAATCATCAGTGATAGTCATCATAAATCTCTTCCCCCCCGGTGAGGGCACTTTAGCCGGTCCCCAAATATCTGTGTGTACTCGATCTAGAATTTTTTCTCCCTTATAGGTGGTTGTTTTAGGAAAGGGTAATCTGTGTGTTTTACCTTGAGCACATCCACTACAATCACTTATATTATCATTCTCACTAAACTTAATCCCTTCCACCACTCCCATCTTTTTCATCTCTCTTAACTTGTCTAGATTCACATGCCCAAACCTCTTATGCCACATCATAATATCATGATTACCAGCATAATAAAGTTTCTTCTTTTCATTACTTAAAACCAGCCTAAACTTCCCATGGCTACCTTCCTCAGCAATGAAATAGACATCCTCCTCAAAACTAGCAGTAAAGACTCCTTCCCTAGTGCTAGTAAAAAAACCCTTATCATCTAATACGGATGTAGAGATGAGGTTTTTGTTCAGCTCCGGAATAAACAATACATCGGAGAATGTTACTATGGATGTCTTTCCTTCTACTAACAATTTCAAATCTATCGATCCTACAAGAGTAGTGGTGACTATCCTTCAATCCCCGTACGCTATCTCTACGGTGGGAATATTTCTTATCTTAGTGAACAGGTGCCTATCCTTACACGTGTGCATGGAGGCACCTGAATCTACAATCCAGCCTGCTTCACCTTTCCATCCACCGTAAGCACATTTCTGCCTTCGTGGTATTTCGACCTCGTTTTTGCCTCCAACTCCTCATCCAAAAGGAGCTCAACGTCCTCGTCCTCGGATTCCGTCTCATGTACCTGTGTGACAAGGGCCTTTTTCTTTCCTCTCGGGATACCACCGGTCTGCCCCTCCTTTTACCGAAGCTCGGTTAGCTTAGTGCACTCTGCCATATATTGCCCAAGTTTCTTACAAAAATGACATAAATCGTTGGGAGCCCTTGGTCCAAACTCGTCGGTCTGATTTTTCTGCTCCCTCCCCCCATAGTTTCCGACCGGTTTACGAGAATCCTTGTTCCTCTAATCGGTCAAAGTTGCCAAGGCTTGGCCACTCTTTCCTTCCCTTCAGATCTCAATCGTATTCTCCCGAACGAGAATCATCCCTACCACTGAGTTCCATATCCACCTTGAGTTCGGTAAGTCCTGCACACGGTTGACTATGTTTTCGAACTCATCGGGTAACTTCATCAGTAAACAGTTTACCTTTTCTTTTTCACTAAAATATTTTCCCGCACTCTCTAGCTCCATGAAGAGTGTAGCAAGCTCATTGCAAAAATCCAACATCCCTCCCCCTTTGTATACATACTCCTTAACTTTATGATCAAACAACTGTTCTTGCTGAATCGTACCACTTCGGTACATCTCTATGAGAGCCATCCAAAGATCGGATGCCCTTTCTACCTGCAAATGAGGACATGCAAGTCCTTGAGTGAGATGGCGTAGGATGAAGTGCTTTGCCGCCATATTGTTGAAGTCCCAGGTTTCAGTATCATTCTCCTCGTTTGTCGGAATAGGTGACATGAATGCCGAACCAGTTGTTATTGGTGTGGTCGCCTCCTTCTCCTTTCCTTTGTCCACCACCTCTCCTTCTTTTGTTTCCTCCGTTGAAGGTGGATCCTCTTTCCTGGTGAATCTGCTTCCTCCAAACCCTGGAGGGATTCCAAGACTCGATGGACGCCCTAACCGTCCACTCACTATCCCCCAAAACCTTTTTTGGCATAGAGCTCCTATCATCATACTTTCCCAGTATATGAAGCCCGTTCCATTAAAGATTAGTACCCTAGAGGGTGGGCCCATAACCTGAAACTCTGAGACCTCCATAAGTCCTCACAGTGGACAGCTTCTAAGAAGCCTCTAGGATAACCCTGACCCCTTTGTGTTTCAGAAAAAATAACTGCCACCCTGGCAAACAAAAACCTGACAATTTTCATCCCTGTGGAGACAAGACTCCTCTGAGTGGATAGCAAAAAGAATCTCTGAATTTGCTCCCCTGAGCAGTAAGTTATGGAGGGTCAAAGTTGACCTTTTGTACAGAAGCTCTTTGGGAGAGAGGGTCCTATCTTCTAATTTTTCTAAGTCCTATCTCTCTCACAGACTTTATCTCCTGATGTACGGAACGAATCAGATTTCGTTTTCCTACACAAAAGTATAGCTGCCGGTGTACTTTATGACCGGCCATTGTACGACATGGCCTAAATGTCAACACGTGGTATGTTCGGTTTCGCTCCCTTAATCCTCTTAGATGCCGTGATCCAATGTCATTCCGCCACGTGTCATCCGATGTGGCGATGACCACAAACCGCCGAAATCCTCTTCCGCGATCTCGGCGTTAATTTCGGTCGTCCGATTAAATTCACATTTAATGGTAGCCGTAATAAATACATGCGCGGTATTCGTTTCACTAAAGAAATAAATGCGGGGTATTGGTTTCGTATCCGTACCGGAATCCGTATTTTTACATTTACTGGATATATGTCTCCCGTAAACAGTTACAGTTAAATGAACTATCATACGTATAAATGTTTAACTAATTATCAAACCATATAGTACATAACACTATTCCTAGACTTAACGGCTAAGGCTACCGGCTACCGGCTGTCTGCCGGCCTGCAGGTATCAGGATCAAATCCTGTCGCCGGCACATATCTTTTGGTAAATTAAACCCCTAACTAAAATATATTTTCCCGTAAACCTTTGGATAGCCTAGGTAGCCATGGCTCTAGCTCCTTCTCCAATTTCTCAGTGACTGCGACAAGTTTGAGAAGTTGGAGAGAGAAGTTAGAGGTAAACTGCCTCGGCTTCTTTTTATTTCTATTCAGACCTAGAAAATACTTAAAATAAAAGACCCTTAATTTCTACACCCTCATCCCCTTCCTCCACCCATTTTTCTACCTCCCTTTTTTCTTTTGTCCATCCTTCTTGTCCCTCTCCCCTTTCATCATCCTCCCTCTCTCTCCCCCTCTCTCCCTCTTCTCTCTTCCTTCCCTCATCCCCTTCTTTCCCACACTTTTATCCCTCCCTCGCTACTCCTTCTCCCCCTTCCTCTCCCTCCCTCTCCCCCTCGCACTTTTGTTTTCTCCTTCTTTCCCTCATCCCCAACCTCTACCCATTCTTCCTCCCTCTCTCCCTCCCTCACTCCCTCTTTTTCCTTCCCTCTCTCATCCCTTTCCTCCCCCCACTTTTCTCCTTCCCTCACTCCCATTGTCCCTCTCTCGCCTCCCTCTCCCTCTTCCCCTTCCTCCCTCTCCCCATTCCTCTCTCCCTCTTTCGCTCTTTTCACTTCTCTCTCTAACATATGTACCCTACGGCTTAGCTTTTTCACCATTCGCCGAAGTTCCACGAGCTCCAACCGTATAGTTCAGATTGATTGGTCGTCTTCTGTATGTTGCCTCTCGAGATTTGGTTGAGGTAACCTGGCGTCACTACGTTGTGACGCTGGAATCGGTCGAGGAATCCTGATTATGTCTTTGAGGCGTATGCGTGGCTTATTCACCAAAAAATATCAATTTTGCTTTAAAACTGTACTTTGACATCTTTGAGTCATTGCACGTCTGATATGTCTTTGCACATTTTAAGAATTGCATACAATCTCGGGTCTCAAATGTGATGTTGCCGGAGATACTTAAACCAATCAAGCTTAAAGCCATCCGCTTCATGGATAACCAAGTTGAGGCAAGTGTCTCTTCTATTAAATTGTGTAAAAGCAGTGAATGTTGTACCATTGTCTATAGAAGACATGTATATCCATGTAGGGTGAGCCGGTTTATTAGTAGATATGGTGAGGGGATGTAGTCGTATACTACCTGTAATCGCTTCACGAGCCTCGTACCTCCACTCTAAAGGCCAATCCGTAATCAGTATGAACTGGGAAGGATTAGGGAAAAAGGCCTATATGGCTGATTCTTAACCTACAGGTGGAGGAAATAACCAATCCAGGTCCTCCGCCTAGGCTGTATTCGCGAGAGAACCTTTTCTCCCTTCAATGTTGAAAAGAGGTAATTAATAGTTCACTTCCCTATTTTAGTTTTGTTTTAAAGAAAGAGAGTGAGGATCAAAGGCGCGCCATGGCTGCCGCCATATTTAGAAAGTGGCAGTTTTTGCAGTTAAGGGTATTTTGGCTAAAATAGTGCCTAGTACTATTTTGAACCTGTGACCTCTATATTCTTTGTAGCCTAACGCCTTAACCATTAAGGCGTTACGAAACGATACACGTGACGGGTTTCATAAATATATAAACATTAACAAAACAGCTAATTAACAGCAGACTAACCAAAATGAGCAATTTCTGCATGTACGCGAATCTGAACCGTGTAAAATATGTTTTGATCGGACGGCCGGCATTATAGCCGCCACGCGAAGTGAGCTTTTCGGCGGCATACGGATATAGCGTCACGCGGTGCCACGTGGCGCCACATTATTTGATACCGGAGAAGATGGGAGGAGGAACCATGGCTTCCGATATGACAGGTGTCACCTTGTAGACCTTGTCGTACAATTGTTGTACAATAAGTACATCGCCCATTGTACCTTCTTGTACTTTATAGTGTTCCTATTGGACTAGGGTTTAATAGTAGGTAGTCGTGAGTAGGCAGACCGAGACTTAGTAATATTTAGGTACCTCTCTCTCTAAGAGAGCTTGTAACTATAAAGGTCATCTTTGACCAGCCATAACTTACTGCTCGGGTGAGCAAATTCAGTGATTCTTTTTGCGTTTGACTCAGGGGAGTCTTGTCCTCACAAGGGTGAGAGTGGTCAGAATATTTGTGTGCCTGGGTGGCGCTTATTCAGCGGGAAAGTAGAAGGGGCAAATATTATCCTAGAGGCTTTACATAGGCTGCTCATTCTGTGGGTCAATGGAGACCACAGAATTTCAGGTTATGGGCCCACCCTCTAGGGTGCCCATATTTGATGGATCAGACTTTCTTTATTGGGAAATGATGATGGAGGGAGAACTATTTGAGAAGCATTTATGGGGCATAGTGTCTGGACAAATTCGATGCCCACCTCCACCTGGGTTTGGAGGGACACGTTTTTCTGGCACCTCCGCCTCTACAGTTGGTAGAACAGCTGCCACCATCACCGAGGATGAAGATGAGGAAGGAGAAGAGATTGTCATGGAAGGAGAAAAGGAAGGAGTTGCAACTCAAGTAACACCATTGCCGAAGGCGATACCGGCAGCAGCACCACTAGCAACAACGACAAGGGTTCAGACCGAAAGATCAGAGTCTGAAAAGTGGAACTACAAAGACAAGGTTGCTAAGCTCTTAATTCTTAAAAGTGTAGCAAAGGGCATTGCCATTCCTCTTATGCATGTCAAATCTTCATCTCAGATTTGGATATCACTAGTTAACAAATATAAGAGTGGATCATTGCAGCAGCAACAGTTGGCAGAAAATAAGATTGCAGCTTATACTTATAAGGGAGGAAGTATGGATAATTATTGCAATGATTTAGGAGCATTGTTTGGAGAGTTAGAGAGTGCAGGTAACTCATGGTCTGAGAGACAAAGAGTGAACACATTAATGATGAAACTACCTGAAGAGTATGAGAATATCATTAACCGATTGCAGGACATAGGAGATAGCAATTGGAATTGGGATGACACTGTGGGAATGATTTTAGTGAAAGAAAGCACCATAGAGCTTAGGAGAGGGAGTCCAAGTGTTCAAGCATTGTCTGCAGGAGCTGATTGGCGGAAGCGTGATGAGGAGAGAGGGAAAGATCCTTATCGAAACTTTGGTGGAAGAGAACAAGGAGGTGGCAGATTTGATAGACAGGGGAGAGGAACTTCTCGAGGAGGATTATGTCACTTTTGCAAGAAACCGGGACACTATATGGCAGATTGTGTCAGACTTGCAGATCTTCGACTGAAAGATGGTCAAGGAACCTCAAAGGACGGAGGAAAGAAAAAGGCTTTCCTGACTCAAGTTCTTGATGAGGAAGTGGAAGAAAAAACTGAACCTGAAGAGGTGCTTGAGGAGCTTCTCCTTAATCCGAAAAACACTGAAAAGCATGTCGACATTCCACGGAGACAAAAGTGTGCTTTCGGAGGTAAGAGGGATCCACCCGAGGATGGGTGGATCATAGACTCAGGGGCTTCAATGCATATGTGCAAAGATAAGCGGTGGTTCACTAAACTGAGAAAGATCCCAACAGTTGAGATAGAGTACGGAGATGGTAGAGTAGAAACCACAAGTCTTGTTGGAACTGTTGACTTGAAGGTTCTAGTTGATGGAAAGGCCTCAATTGTAACACTCTCAGACGTTCTTTACATTCCACAACTTAGCAAGAACCTAGTCTCAACAGCTGTCCTAGATGAAAAGGAGTTTGAAACAGGAACTAGGAAAGGAATCTTCACAGCAAGCTTTGATAATGAGGTTTATTTCATAGCTGAGAAGGGCAGTCAAGGAATGTTCAGAATTGTACTTTGCAATGAAAAGAGTGTTCTCTACTCGTGTGTAAGTGAGATGATGCTTTGGCATAAAAGGTTGGGGCATGTGCATCTAGATAGATTAAAGAAAATGAAGAAAAATGGAATAGTGGAGGGTATTACTTTTGAAGATGATGAGACCTTTGATGATTGCAGTGGATGTGCCCAAGGGAAGATTCATAGACTTCCATTTCCAAAGGCAACCACATTTAGGAGAGAGAAAGTATTAGATCTAGTTCACACTGATGTTTGGGGACCTGCTAGGTATGCCTCACATGGGGGGAAAAGATGGATGTTAACTATCACAGATGATTGGTCTAGATACACAAAGGTATACTTTCTTAGACATAAGTCAGAGGTATTAAGATGTTTCAAAGAGTATAAAGTATGGAGTGAAAAGCTACATGAAACCTCAATAAAAGAGATAAGAAGTGATAATGGGAAAGAATACACCTCAAGGGATTTTGAAGAATATCTTAAAGAAGAAGGAATTCATCATGAGAAAACTGTTCCGTATAATCCGAAACAAAATGGAGTAGCAGAAAGAGTGAATAGAACTTTAGGAGATATGTCCAGAAGTATGTTAAGTGATAAGAGGATAGGGCTGCAGTTTTGGGCTGAGTCTATGAACTATGCTAATTTCATCAAAAATAGAGTCCTAACTTCAGCAAATAAGGAGGAAACTCCGTATGAGAGGTGGACAGGAAGAAAGCCTGATTTGTCTAGTTTGAGAGTGTTCGGAAGTCAAGTCTACAGTTTGGATTCCGATAAGACTAAATGGAAGTTAGAGGGAAGAGGGAAACCAGGATATCTTGTAGGATATGATGAGAGCACAAAAGGATACCGAGTGTATGACTTGAAAAAGAGAGATATAATTTTGGTAAAACACATAGTGGTGATGAATGAAGAGAAGTCCATTGATCCATTCAAATATAATAAGGAAGTCAAAATCAGATTTGAAACGGATCAGTTTTCTGACTTTGACTTTGAAAATGAAGAGAAGGAAGAGGGAGAAAAAGAAAAATCTGCAGATCTACCAAAGGAGAAGGAGGAAAGGACAACATCCGAGGCAACGCCACAATACGAAGTGGAAACCGATGAGGAACTTGATGAGACACCAGAATTGGAAGATAGGGGAGCTGAAAATCTCCCAAAAAGAAACCCAAGGATGCCTTCCATACCGGCGTCCGATTTTGAAGGGGGAAGAAGAAGTAGTAAACGACTTCAAGAAAGACAAGCAAATAACCAACTCACAAAGATGTCTCACCCAGATGAACCTCAAACATACTTAGAGGCTATAAACACTCCAGAAAGTAGCCGGTGGATCACAGCTATAAATGAAGAAATGGCCTCTATTATGGAAGCCAATACATGGGAGTTGGTAGATTGTCCACCGGACCGAAAACCGATCGGATGTAAGTGGGTGTTTAAACTTAAATTAAACCCGGATAATACCATTGAGAGGTACAAAGCTAGGTTAGTTGCAAAAGGTTATACACAGAAAGAGGGGATAGACTACGAAGAAACCTTTGCACCTGTAGTCAGATTTCCTTCTGTTAGAATCCTTTTAAGTATAGCCGCAGCGGAGGATATGGAAATCCACCAGATGGATATTAAAACTGCCTTTTTGCACGGAGAGTTGGAAGAAGAAATTTACATGAGGCAACCGGAAGGATTCGTGGAAAGTGGGGAAGAAAACAAAGTTTGCAAACTGATAAAATCACTCTATGGGCTTAAGCAAGCCCCGCGACAGTGGAATATAAAGCTCGACGAATTTCTGACCGGTTTGGGGTATATCAGAATTAGTTCAGATCACTCTATATATTTATTTGAGGATGAGAATGGAGTGATATTTATTGCTATTTATGTGGATGATTTGTTGGTCTTAAGCAAGTCCTTAGATAAAATTAACAAACTAAAACGGGATCTTAGAAGCAGTTTTGATATGAAAGATCTTGGCGAAGCAAAGTACATTTTGGGAATTCAGATGGAGAGAGATAGAGGGAATAGAATTATAAGACTCACTCAAAAAGAAGCAATCGGTAATATGCTAGAAAAATTTCAAATGGAGAAAGCAAACGGATGTACTACTCCCATGGATTTGAAGAAAGTGAGTGAGGGGAGTGAAGAAGGAGGAATATTCATCATTAATGATGAGATGGACGAGATAGAAAGAAAATTTATGGAAAATATCCCTTATCGGCAGATTGTAGGCAGTTTAATTTATTTTATGAACTGTACCCGTCCGGATATAGCTGCAGCTGTAGGTGTCCTTAGTAGAAATCTAAATGAACCAAGAAAGAGAGATTGGGAGGCTGCCAAAAGAGTGATGAGGTATCTGGTGGGGACAAGGGAATTATGGTTGCATTTGGGAGGGGAGCACACTGACATCACCACTTGGAGTGATGCTAGTTATGGAGATGTGCCTTTAAGGAGGTGTACGACTGGATATGTGTTGCAAATTGGATCCGGTGCATGTTGTTGGAGTAGCAAGCAACAAAAAGTAGTTGCTCAGTCCACTATGGAGGCTGAATACATGGTTTCCTGTGCTGCCACCAAAGAATTAATGTGGGTTAAATCTCTTCTTGAAGAACTTGGGTTCATGAAGTCTGGAACTCAAAATGTTTTTTGTGATAATCAAGCTGCTATCTCGATTGCAGCTAATCCGAAACATCACTTCAAAGCTAAGCATATGGATATTAGACTAAGCTTTGTCAGAGAGAAGGTAGAAAATAAAATTATTAAACTGGTTCATAAAACTGATAGAGAAATGATTGCAGACATGATGACAAAAGCAGTGCCTTCCCCTAAGTTGATTTATTGCAGAGAAAACTGTGGATTAAAATTGAAAAGTGGCTAGGAATTAAGGGGAGTGTTGAAAAGAGGTAATTAATAGTTCACTTCCCTATTTTAGTTTTGTTCTAAAGAAAGAGAGTGAGGATCAAAGGCGCGCCATGGCTGCCGCCATATTTAGAAAGTGGCAGTTTTTGCAGTTAAGGGTATTTTGGCTAAAATAGTGCCTAGTACTAGATTTGAACCTGTGACCTCTATATTCTTTGTAGCCTAACGCCTTAACCATTAAGGCGTTACGAAACGATACACGTGACGGGTTTCATAAATATATAAACATTAACGAAACAGCTAATTAACAACAGACTAACCAAAATGAGCAATTTCTGCATGTACGCGAATCTGAACCGTGTAAAATATGTTTTGATCGGACGGCCGGCATTAAAGCCGCCACGCGAAGTGAGCTTTTCGGCGGCATACGGATATAGCGTCACGCGGTGCCACGTGGCGCCACATTATTTGATACCGGAGAAGATGGGAGGAGGAACCATGGCTTCCGATATGACAGGTGTCACCTTGTAGACCTTGTCGTACAATAGTTGTACAATAAGTACATCGCCCATTGTACCTTCTTGTACTTTATAGTGTTCCTATTGGACTAGGGTTTAATAGTAGGTAGTCGTGAGTAGGCAGACCGAGACTTAGTAATATTTAGGTACCTCTCTCTCTAAGAGAGCTTGTAACTATAAAGGTCATCTTTGACCAGCCATAACTTACTGCTCGGGTGAGCAAATTCAGTGATTCTTTTTGCGTTTGACTCAGGGGAGTCTTGTCCTCACAGGGGTGAGAGTGGTCAGAATATTTGTGTGCCTGGGTGGCGCTTATTCAGCGGGAAAGTAGAAGGGGCAAATATTATCCTAGAGGCTTTACATAGGCTGCTCATTCTGTGGGTCAATGGAGACCACAGAATTTCAAAGGCCTATATGGCTGATTCTTAACCTACAGGTGGAGGAAATAACCAATCCAGGTCCTCCGCCTAGGTTGTATTGGCGAGAGAACCTTTTCTCCCTTCAACATTGAAGCTGAAGGTAACTCTTGGGGGGATTCTGACAAGGTAACCCCCATTACTTCGTCCGCACTACCAAACTCCTATTCATTTTGTCGTTCTTCGCTGTTTACTGATTGCTCGTCCTATGTAGTGTCACCCCCCTCCAATTTGTAAACTTTGATGTCACCTTCCATGGTTTTCTCTGATAAATTAGGCTCCTCCGTGGGTTCAGCACCGTCGACGATGGATTCAACAGTCGAAGATGAAGATGGTTTGTAGTCATCGGAGCTACTGTTCCCCCTTTGTTCCCCTTCTACAATTTCTACATCTTGGGGCATCGAATAAGTTTGATTTTTTTTCCCTTTCTCTTTGTACGTGATTGACACAAAAGCGCATCATTGGTTTCCCCTTTTTCTTGGACAAGTAGGTCATGACGTTGTTTTTTAGTGTTTAGACGATAATTTCGGTTGAGGGATAAATCCATGGCGGCGACTTCAATTTTGCATAGGATGAGAGTGGAAGAGAGAGAGAGAGAGAGAGGATTAATGTTCAAAGGTACATTTCTTACCTTTCAAAGTAAACATGGTTGTACGATGGGTACTTAAATATACCCAATGTACAAAATTTGACTTAGCTTTTCGTACTAAATTTAACTTAACGTCGCGTACGAAACTTGACGTCATTTCACGTTGCTATTTTGACAAAAATAGGAAGTACATCGCGTTTCAATTATGACGATCACACTTTCATATTTTGTCGTCCGACGCGATTTTTAAAACCATGTGGCGATCTTTGTCGATTGGCGCGCGCTTATAATTCAAATTCAAATTTGACGTTTTTATTCCTCTTTAAATATCACCCATATTCGTGTTATTTTGCGCTGCCCAGGCCCAGACGCTTCTTAAGTCCTAGAGTTATTCAACTTTTATCACTTTAATAAAGGATTATGAACACAAAAATATTAAAACTTATTATCATGAGATTTTATAATTGAATGCAAGTCAAATGGGGAAGTTCTCACCCTTTGCTTTGTGCTACCTTTGCACCTGCCCTTCGCATTGCGTATGTCTTCGAGTTAGAGGCAATGTTTAGACTGGAGAACATTGTCTGGAAAAACCATAAAGGGCTATAGTAATCCAAAGATTTTTCATTGGCCGAAGCCTTTGCGAATAAAAATAGATCGTACCTGCTCATGTTTACAAATGTATATATTACAAAAAACAAATTTGTCAGTGAAATCAAAATTACATTTACATATTCAAGTTTGAAGAGGATTAAGTTTCCAATTACAATCGTTTAGGCGTACCATGACTCTCTCGATGAGAAGTCGAGGCACCCCGAACCTGCTCCTCTTTTCATATGGAACAGGTACAACAACCACAAAGTGACTCCGCCGACAGGACAAACGTCCCATTTTTTGTTTCGGATAACACCAAAGTGCTCCTTTCGGCCATTCTGCAATACGAATAACAATGCAGAATTTAACCATGTAAACTGGAAAATATTATAATGTGTAAGCCAGTTTATACATCAAAAAAATACCCTAATTTACCTTGTTTGTTTTGTCGTTCATGTAAAATAATACCACAATGCGACAAGGTGTTGGCCCCACGGTCTCCATTTCCATCTCAAACAAATCGCATAAGTTCACCGCCTTGGCACTATTTCCCCTTCCGACAGAAAACTGAGTTAAAAGCGTTATAAGCCTAGCTAACATGTTCTCATCAACCTTATCCATCGTCATATATGCTTCAAGCCATTTCTACTCATTTCCTTAAGTTGTTTGCCATTTTAACCATCACTAACAGCTCCTAGTTGCGATCTATGTATTCGTGTTTACACCTCACCCCAGTCTGTCGAATCATCCCTTTCATAATAACTTCTGTTCGAGGTCCCTTTGCAATATCTTCTACAACTGTCATATCCAAAATTCTAAACTTCATGTTTTGAAAAAACTTTAGTGCTTTCATGATTGCTTGTAAGAAACATATTTTCTGCAAAAAAAGCAGACAACAAACAAAATACAAATATACATGATGCAATTTTTAAAATTTCTTAACGCACAAAACTGTAACCCCAATTTTTTTCTTCCCTACCTCCACCTCATACCGCAAATTCTTATATCATTCCTCTTCTTTTTGAACATGTTTCACAACTCAATGCTTGGTTGTTGTAAAAAATAAACCGTGCTCTAACATACCTGTTTGGCATGGACCGCATAAAAATCATCAACCGACACTTATTGAATTGATACGCTGTCACACCAAGGTTGTTCCAAGTTCGGCCCATGATCTCCCAAACTACCTCCTCTCATTTTTCGGATGTAGTTAGGAAAGGCCTCATTTGTTTGTGTAATATAAATTCTTGCTTGGCCCACCATTCCTGTAATGTAATTACATCAACGAAAACAACTTCGAATTTTTTAAAAGAAATTAAACAGAGACAAATCAATTCAATCACGAAACATTCATGCGATAGAAGATTTTTTAAATTTGCTAAATATCCAACAATACATTTAAAACATAAAGAGATGTTTTCCCATTACCCTCCATTGTCGCATGCGTCGCTTGTACTGTATGAAGGTTTCGAGATTGACTATCTTTTTTTGACAAGCAACTTCGTTTCGTCTAGATTGTTCTGTGTTCGAAACAAAAGAGTCTAACTTTACCATATTATTGCGAGTGCGCCTACTGGGTCCCTTACTGGGTCCCTCATCATCCTCATTTTATGTTCCCAGTTCGTCATATCAAGCAAGAACCTGCGTTCTTTTTTTTCTTTTTTTAGGCATTGAACTACTTGCATTGGTTTGTTGGCCTTGTAGATGGAGAAGACGTTTTAATCCTATCCCACTTGTTTGAGCCCTACTTGCAAGGTCTCCCATTGAACACCTAATGGAGAGGGAGAGGGAAGGGGAGGGGGAGGGGGAGGGGGAGGGGGAGGGGGAGGGGGAGGGGGAGGGGGAGGGGGAGGGGGAGGGGGAGAGGGAGGGGGAGGGGGAGAGGGAGAGGGAGGGGGAGGGGGAGAGGGAGAGGGGGAGGGGGAGGGGGAGAGGGAGAGAGAGAGAGAGAGAGAGAGAGAGAGAGAGAGAGAGAGAACCACAAAAAAAGGTGGAAACAACATGTGTAAAGAGCCACACATCATTGAAGGAAACACCACCAAGTTTAAAATCACGATGATAAGGACAAAAAAATGGGTGGTAAAGAGCAAAATAGGAAAAAAAGGTTGGTGGAATAAAATGTGCTACACGTGTGAAGGAAAGAGTAGAATGAATGAACGGTTTTTAAGTTGATATACGATAGTGATATACAACAATGATACACCATAGATGGAAAGACTTAATGAAAAAACGTTTATGTTTCGTTAGAGCCGTTTGAAGTACAGTCGAAAAATAAAGGGGTCCGCGAATTAAGAAAAAAAGTACGGGGCAGGTAAAATGTTTCATGTTTTGTCATTTGTCATCATGTTTTGTCGTTTGTCACTTTTACAGACGGGCGGTTGGGAAAATGGCCGCGCGGTGCCGCGCGTCGGGGCCAAAAATTGCAAGGTAAAATCGGAAGGTTCAGTACAATACTGTACGTCAGCAAGGGTGTAAATTTCAGAACCGAACATTGGAAATTGCCGGGGTTCTCACACCAATTTGTGCGGCGTAGAAGACAAAACGTCAAGATTCTCAATTGTCGCAAAGAATTTTCGGAATATCGAATCTGTTCGATATAGGTGAAACAAAATCGATGAATGTACGACCCTATGAAAACATGAGTTTTTATTGAAATCATAGTTCAAAAGCAGGTGAAAGTAGGCCCATACAATATGCCTATTGTATGCAAAACATATAATATGACCTTATGACCCATACTGTATTCGGACCTATTCGGACCAATTAAAACATTTGGACCAAAAAAAATTATATACACCTTCAAATTCCGATGATCGCAAGGTCGCTGATCAAATTAGCGATCTAAGAAGACCACATGAAAAGCCCATAACACAACTTATGATAAAGACGCCGACCAAAGGCATGCCATAAAAAAAACTACTTTTGAACTATGATTGAAAAGGTTGTTTTGAAATATCTTGTGCCTAAACGTGGCATGATCTTGTAGGCTTTATACATTTTACATGTACATAAAAAATATATATAAAATACTAAAAATACATTCATGTGTCGTAGTTTGTGCGACCTAAACATCAATTCCAAACGAAAATGATATCGTTCGATGGCGTTTTGAAATTTGATCAAGCGTATGGGGTAAAGGACAATCTGTTGGTCTCCCTCTCGGTAGTACACTAAATAATAGTCGCGGGCGACCCGGTGCTTTGCCCTTTGGTAGCCAAAGGCCAGTCGTTTTTGGACACGCGGACCAATAGGAGCGTCACAATTTGTCGTAGGAGTTAGGGTGTGTCTCTATGTACTTCAAAATTTAGAGATTTTTTTTTGTTTTTTTAGCGCGGATCCGGCGGACCCGGATTTTGGGTGTCCCTATGTGTACCAAACGAAGTTGTCACTTAAGGGCGCGACGATTGTATACGTCAACAATGCCCGTGACGGTTGTCGACAGTGTACAATCTGTGATGACGCAACAAATTGTTAAAAATTGCCTTAGACATTATTGAAAAGTAAGCTTTAGTAAGTCTTAGAAATTTGAGTCTAGGACTTAGAATATTTTTGGAATACCAACTGTTCAATATTGACCAAATTTAGTGTGGATTTTTTGTAGTATCTACACGAATTGATATCTTTAAGTTAATTAGTGTGTAGGGCCGCCAATGAATGTAGACGTGATAAGAATCACCCGGATTTTTAGGGTATAGATATTGTTAGTGGACAATTCTGGTCCAAACACTTAGATTTTTGTTAGTACAGTGTCTGGTGAACCATGTACATACGTTTTAGATGTTTTCTAGATATTTTAGATGTTTTTAGATCTTTTGAGTATTTAGTTCAATTAGGATTGATCATTTCAATACAGAATGTACATTCTACACAAGAGTTAAGGAAATGAGAGCACTGAGTGCAGTTTAAGGTGTTTTATGCTCTATTGTCTCTAATTTGCTTGTAGTACATGTTTGTTTGGTAGAAAGACCTCTTTCTTTGGGAGTAACATATCTTACAATATAGATCTAGTCTTTTAGGCATTTCTCTTTGGGTTTGCTTCCGTTAACATGTCTGATAATGGGTCAGCTCCTGTTGCAAGTGCTCCTATTAGCCCTAGTGCTCCACCTGCTGGTGCAAGTGTGACTCCTAGTGGGAGTGGATCGCAGCCGAGTCTTAATGCCCATGACCTTCAACAGGTTATGGGCCCACCGCCCAAATTGCCTATTTTTGACGGAACTGACTACTTATACTGGAAGATATGTTGAGCTCATATTTCGAGGAGAGGGACTTGTCATCCATTGTGGAAGGATCAGCGAATGTGACTGCGCCGGATTGGAGAAAGAATAATCTCCATTGCCTCAACGTCTTGAAGCAGTCTATGACAAAGATTTGCTAATGTCGTATCTTGGATGAAGAAAGCATCTGATGTTTGGTTTAGTGTACGTGCTATGTATGTTCAGCTAGATGTTACCGTCCAGACAAACATAGCCACTCAGATTTTTGAATTTAAGTATTCTGGAGGTAGTATGTCAGATCATTGTCATGCTATGAAAAGGTTGTTTCTTCAGAGTACTAGTGCAGGTGGGGACTTTTCACCACCTCAGCAGGCTATGTTGTTGATGAGAACTTTGCCCGATGAATATAAGGGAGCCATGGATAGGCTTAGGGCTATTCCACAGCGTCAATGGAACATAGCATTAGCAATTCAACTTATTTTGAGTGAAGAAGCTAACCAAATGTCACAAAGAGGTAGTAGTAAGTCTGTTCAGGCACTAGCTAACCAGTTTTCAGACTCTAAGATTGGCAATGGCAGTGGCAGAGGTAGTGGTCCTAGAAGGACACCTTTGACATGCTATTATTGTGATGAAAAAGGCCATGTTTTCAGATTGTGTAATGCCTACAAGAGAGCGAAAGCTACAGGAAATTTTCGCTCTGGTTGGGACGAAAGCCGGGTTCCTTCTCAATCTGGTGGACGGCCAACTTCTCTATTCAACGAACTAAAGGAGGAGGATGTGAGCAGCTATCCTATCAACAGCGAAAAGAAATACTTTGCGATGGCACAAGCAACGGAAGGCGTGGAGGAAGACGAATGGATAATGGACTCCGGTGCATCTGCCCACATGTGCCGCAATCGCCATCTATATGAGAGTATTCAATCTATTTCACCCATCAAAATTTATTTTAGTGATGATACCTTTGTTGAGTCAAAAGCAAAGGGGAGGGTGTCACTTATGTTGAACGTAGAGGGAAAACCTGTGAAAAGGGTTTTGGAAGATGTGTTGCATGTCCCAGCTTTTAAAAGAAACTTTTTCTCTACGTCAGTGGTAGAAAAGAAAGGTTTTAAAACTATATCTGAGAATGGAAAGAAAACAGTGAGTAAGAATGGGAAAATAGTTGCAGAAGGATTTGCTGGAGGAAACAATTTGTATCGGTTGAGTCTTGCAAATGATAATGACAATGATGTTATGTACTCAAGTGTAATCAGTGATTGTGATTTATGGCATAAACGTTTAGGACATGTGAATTATGATAGATTAGAAAAGATGGTAAATCAAAAAATGGTGGAAGGTGTAAAAATTAGTCAAAAACCAGCATCAAATGTATGTGATGGTTGTGCAATGGGAAAAATTCATAAGTTGCCTTTCCCTTCGCAAACTGATCATAGAAGTAGCAGGGTGCTAGAACTAATTTATTCAGATGTATGGGGGCCATCTAGGTATCCATCTGTGGGAGGTGCTAAGTTTATGCTTACCTTTACTGATGACTATAGTAGATTTACTACAGTTTATTTTTTGAGAAGTAAGGATGAAGTTTTTTCAAAATTTAAAGAGTATAAGGCTTGGGTTGAGAATCTACATGAGAGAAAGATAGCGGGATTCAGATCTGATAATGGAGGGGAGTACATTTCTAATGAGTTTGCAGAATTCCTAAAATTGCATGGAATCTCACGTCAACTAACCGTTCCTTATTCTCCGGAACAAAACGGTGTTTCAGAAAGGATGAATAGGACCATATCAGAGTGTGCTAGGACAATGATGGCTGATATGGACATAGATTACAAATTTTGGGCAGAGGCTATGCATTGTGCAGCTTATGTGAGAAATAGGCTAGAAACAAGGGCAATAAAAGATAAAACTCCTTATGAAATGTGGACAGGACACAAACCAGATGTAAGTCACTTCAAAGTGTTTGGAAGTAAGGTATTTTTGCTAGATAATGATCCACAAAAATGGAAATTAGAGCCAAAAGGCATACCAGGTATATTTTTAGGGTATGATGATCATGCCAAGGGTTATAAAGTATATGACATTAAGAGAAATAGAGTTGTGGTAGCCAGAAACATCATAGTGAAGGATGAGGGAAGAGGAGTAGATGTATTTAGTCAATGTAGCAATGAAAAGAAAGATAAAAGTGTTGATTATATCTTTTTAGAGGAAAATCCTTTATTTTTCAAGAAAAATGTAGAAAATGCATCTAGTTTAAGTCAAAATGACTTGGAATCATCTTCTCCACCAGAAACAGGAAGTGTTATGCCCGAAAGAGTTGTAGAATCTCCTCTACCTCAAGCTGAAACTGAATCACAAGAAGAATCACATGTATCAAGGAGGAGGACCCAACCATCTATACCAGCGACAGAATTTCCAGGTGGAGTGAGGCGAAGTGCACGACTCAGGGGAGAAAATGCAGCCTTTGCTCATTCTGCACACATAGAAGAGCCTTTAACATTGAAAGAAGCTTTTTCGAGTAATGAAAGGGAACATTGGGTGGAAGCCGTCAATGAGGAAATGAAGTCCATCATGGAGGCCCAAACTTGGGATCTGGTGGAACTTCCTCCAGGAAGAAAGGCTATTGGAAGTAAATGGGTGTTTAAGTTAAAATTGAACCCAGATAATACCATAGACAGGTATAAGGCTCGCTTGGTTGCTAAGGGATATAATCAAAAGGAGGGGATAGATTATGAAGAAACATTTTCACCAGTTGTAAGGTTTCCATCTGTCCGCATCTTACTTACATTAGCTGCTATAGAGGATTTTGACATCCACCAAATGGATGTCAAAACTGCCTTTTTGCATGGTGATTTAGATGAGGTCATTTATATGAAGCAGCCTGAGGGTTATGAGGAAGTAGGAAAAGAAAATCTTGTGTGCAGACTTTTAAAATCATTGTATGGCCTAAAACAGGCCCCTAGGCAGTGGAACCGAAAATTAGATGAGTTCTTGACAGGATTAGGGTTTACTAGAATTAGCTCAGATCATTCAGTATATGTGATGTGTGGTGATAATCCTGATGAGGTGATATTCATTGCCGTGTATGTTGATGATTTGCTGCTAATTAGTAGGAACAAAGAGGGAATTGCTAGGGTAAAACAGGCTCTTAATTCAAAATTTGAAATGAAAGATTTGGGTGAGGCAAAATATATCCTTGGAATACAAGTTGAAAGAGATAGAGAAAAGAAAATAATTAGACTAACTCAAAAAGAAGCGATAGGAAACATGTTGGAAAAATTTGGCTTGGCTGATGCCAAAGGTTGTGCAACTCCTATGGAGTATAAGCAAAAACTTGAAGGAATGGAGCATGAGTTTGGAGTCATAATAGATGAGGAACTCAGTGCAGAAGAGCAAAAATTTATGTCCCAAGTACCCTACAGGCAAGTAGTAGGAGGTTTGATTTACTTCATGAATTGCACTAGGCCTGATATATCTGCAACTGTTGGTGTGTTGAGTAGAAGTCTACAAAATCCACGAAAGAGAGATTGGGAGGCAGCAAAAAGGGTCTTAAGATATCTTGTTGGGACTAGAAATCTTTGGTTTACTTTGGGAGGGGACAAGGTTAGTATTAATACTTGGAGTGATGCTAGCTATGGTGATGTGCCTAGTAGGAAGTCTACAACAGGGTATGTCATTCAGATTGGAAGTGGAACTTGTAGTTGGAGTAGTAAACTTCAAAAAGTCACGGCTCAACCTACTATGGAAGCCGAATACATGGCTGCGAGCGCAGCCTTGAAAGAGTTGCTATGGATTAAGGCATTTCTTCAAGAATTGGGTTTTACGCAACACGGGACACAAATAATGTGGTGCGACAATCAAGCTGCCATTTCTGTGGCTACAAACCCTAGTCACCATTTTAAGAGTAAACATATGGAAATTCGGCTACATTTGGTACGTGAGAAAGTCTTTGCAAAGGTGGTAAAACTTTGTTTTTTGCCTGATGAGAAAATGGTTGCGGACATGTTGACAAAAGCCCTTCCCGCTCCTAAATTGGAGTACTGCAGAAAAGCATGTGGTCTAAGTGAGTAAGCCTTCTAAAGCTTAAGGGGAGTATTGAAAAGTAAGCTTTAGTAAGTCTTAGAAATTTGAGTCTAGGACTTAGAATATTTTTGGAATACCAACTGTTCAATATTGACCAAATTTAGTGTGGATTTTTTGTAGTATCTACACGAATTGATATCTTTAAGTTAATTAGTGTGTAGGGCCGCCAATGAATGTAGACGTGATAAGAATCACCCGGATTTTTAGGGTATAGATATTGTTAGTGGACAATTCTGGTCCAAACACTTAGATTTTTGTTAGTACAGTGTCTGGTGAACCATGTACATACGTTTTAGATGTTTTCTAGATATTTTAGATGTTTTTAGATCTTTTGAGTATTTAGTTCAATTAGGATTGATCATTTCAATACAGAATGTACATTCTACACAAGAGTTAAGGAAATGAGAGCACTGAGTGCAGTTTAAGGTGTTTTATGCTCTATTGTCTCTAATTTGCTTGTAGTACATGTTTGTTTGGTTGAAAGACCTCTTTCTTTGGGAGTAACATATCTTACAATATAGATCTAGTCTTTTAGGCATTTCTCTTTGGGTTTGCTTCCGTTAACATGTCTGATAATGGGTCAGCTCCTGTTGCAAGTGCTCCTATTAGCCCTAGTGCTCCACCTGCTGGTGCAAGTGTGACTCCTAGTGGGAGTGGATCGCAGCCGAGTCTTAATGCCCATGACCTTCAACAGACATCGCGAGAATGCGAGGCTGCGTGAGAGAGGCGTCGTGTGCGACTTGCTAGGGCGCCCTCAAAGATTTCTCAAGATTTCGTCAAATGGCATTCGAATTTTCAGACCCTGGGATGGAAAAGTCCATACTGAATGAAACGCGACAAAACAAAACAAATTGTGTACTTTGTTGGACGCAAACGGAAAAAACATAACGAATAGTGTACCTTCCGCCGTTGCATGAATCCGTTTGAAATTTTTGAAAAAAAAACATTACACGTGCGAATATGTGTTCCTATTTGTTTTTCAAAAATACTTTGTTTTAAAACTCATCGACCCTGTATTTTAAAGAAAAGTTTGAAGATGACGTTTTTTGGGGTGGCTTTGGGTCGAAGAACACAAGACGGCAAGATGTAGTACATTTTAAATTCGATGATGATGCAAAATGTATTTCTCTTTTTTTCTATTTTTTTTTACGGTTGAAATTTACGCGGTACGACTCTAAGTTTTACAGGAAAATGGCAGAAAAAAACCCTTACTTAAGCACACAAAGACGAACCCTTAGGATATGTCCCTATGTACTTGTAACTTAGCGAACTTTCTTTGTATTTTAGCGCGGATCCGGCGGACCCGCTTTTCAAGTGTCCCTATGTGTAAGAACGTATCGTAAGTTACGTCTGTGACCATTGTATACGTCGACAATACCTGTGACGGTTGTCAACATCTACAATCTGTGTTGTCGGACGTTATTTTTTGGAACTGCTTGTGTGACGTCGCATGTCTTACCATGAGTCGTAGATGTACCGCCTTCCACCCTGTACCGTTTCACGGTTGAAGAAGTTGCGCTTTGCCTTTGCGTCTCCTGTCCGGTCGACGTGAAATGGCATCGGAATTTCGAGACCCCTGCAAGAAAAAAATCCGTACTAGATGAAAACGGACAAAACCAAACAAATTGTGTAATTTTCTTTGTCGTATTAAATGCAAACGAACAAAACATAGCAACTTCCGTACTTTCCTTACCTTTGAAAATCGTGTGAAATACTTCGAAAGGCAGGTGCGAATATGTGTTCCTATCTGTTTACATAAAATCCATAGTTTTAAAACACATGGCGCATGTGTTTTAAAGATAAGGTTGAAGATGACGTTTTTTGTCGTCGAATTGGGTCGAAAAACACAAGACGACAATTTTTCGTACATCCTAAGTTCGAGGGTGACTCAAATTGTACTATACAAATTTGCAATTCCTTTGTACGGTTGGAACTTAGGCAGAACGACGCTAATTTTTACAGGAAAACGACAGAAAAAAACCCTCACTTAGGGCGTGTTCCCATGTAACTGAAACTTTGAAACGTTACTTTGGATTTTAGCGCAGATTTTACAGTGTACTTTTCAAAGTGTGCCTATGTCAGTCGTTACTTTCGCCTTCATTACTTCCAATATGTGACTGTTGTAGACGTCGCCAATATCTTGCGACACCTGTAGACGCCAACAAACTGCGGACATTTGTACACTAGAACGAGCTCCTGACATACTGCGGACATTTGTCGACGCCAACGAGCTACTGACATTTGTAGACGCCCACACGTGGACAACATTACCGATCGCCTACGTCTACAAACGGGTTGCACAGTACACCGCCAATCGTTATTAGCGTGTAAGTTTTTTTAGCGTATAAAAATAATTACCGTGGTGTACGCTATTTAAGAATTTGAAAATTTTGGAAAAAAGCATTCATTCTAATTGTTTGGTTATGGTAATTTGGATCTTTGAAAAAAAAAATGTCGGTCGCAAACATGCTTACACTAATATAAGTCTTTGTACAAAATCTGACAAGTCGTACATAAATCGTACATTCACACGGTCGAAACGCGGTTGTCGGACGAAATATGTGCGAGCGGGATTTTTTACGACCTGGTTTTTTTTCCTTTTGACAACGCACATTCTCATGCGTCCGCGGTTACTAAAACTAATTTATTGTACTTTTTAACTTAAAAAGGTACATGTATGTACGGTTAAACAATGACCGTACACCACTCTATTTAAGAGACAACGTACTAAAAATAACCCTAAATAGAATAAAGAAAAAAATAGAATGAACTGCACTAATGGAGAATAAAAAAAAAAATAAGCGGGACGGAATTAGCGTACACAACGCTAATAACGATTGGCGGTGTACTGTAGTGAAAGTGACATTGAATGTTCAGCGTGACATTGTAGACGTCAGGCTTTCTTTCACTGCCATGTGCGTAGTGTAGTTTTGGCGGATCCTGTCCGGCTGCTTGTTGCCATTTTCTACGCTTTTCCATTTAACGCAATTACATAAAAATTATGTACATCCAAACAAACAAACAAATTGTTTGCAAACGGACAAACAACTTTTTTTTCGTGTACTCTCCCAACTGCAAAAAAAAAATCAAAAATGTTTGACGCTAAAATCCTTGTTTTCTATTCGTCAATAGGGTATTATTTTGATTAAAATGAGGTCGCGATTTGATTCTAGTGCAAGTGTGAAGATGAACCGGAAGTTGGTCGCGATGATAATAACGCCAAATTGCCGTACCTTCCAAGTTCCAAGAAGACGCAAATGTACTTGTGTTTTTGCCCATTTTTAGTACGGCGTAATATTTTCTCATTGGAAGTCCCATTTTCTGTGAAAACGACGAAAATAAACCCTTACTTGAACACATGGGAACACGCCTTTATGCACATGGGGACACACCCTTAGACGTACTCCTTCATGTATCAATCCGTTTCCAGTAGTGTACAGATAGTGGCGTGATATGATGGGATCGCACGCGCAAAAATGAAAAGTATTTTTTTTTTTACAATTCCCGTCCGTATACTTCCGTACATTTTCCGTACACGAAAAGTATACAAATTTAATGAAGATTTCAAAATCTTAAAAACTTAACGCATTTTTGTAACAAAGTGAAAATCCGTACGTTTGGTACCTCTATGGCAAAATTTCTACTGTACTATTCTAGGTGACAACTGTTGTCTTTTGGAAAGCTTTCAGTCTCAGAGCAGCGCAGCAGCGCAGCAACTATACAGACAGCAGCGCAGCTGCTATACGGAAGAGCAGCGCAGCTGCTATACAGCAGAGCTGCGCAACAGCGCAGCAGCAGAGCAGCAGAGCAGCGCAGCAGCGAAGCTGCGATACAGACAGGACAAACGCAGCTGCGGTCACTTTGGATAAGATCCGTACAGACAACGCAGCTGCTACTATCTTGGATATGATTTGGTGCAGGACACCGCAGCCGCGGGTGATATAAATGTGATCCGGTACGGGACAACGCAGCTGCGATTGATATGAATCTTGTCAACGGACGAGATTCATAAGAGTATCACAAGTGACTTAGCCGACAAGTATTTGTACAATAACTTAATATAGATTCTGAGTAATATTGACTGTACAATGATAGATTGGGTTGGCACGATCAAGAACACGTAGATCTCAGTAGGTGGGTTGATTCTGGACGTACCTCTCAGGTACACTGTTATCGGCGGTAGAACACCGAAAGTATAAGACTTAGGACTTAGAGCATTTCATGTATCCAGACTTCCAAGTAGTAAAACTGCAGACAGTTTTTGGGAAACTTCTGAGTATTATATCTTGAGTGTTGTTGGGTCAATTGTGCTGAAACTTTGGGAGTTGTCAGTGTTTATACTACTCTATATTCTGATAGAGTTTTGTGAGATTTGATGCTTGTATAAGAATTGGTGAGCACTTAAGAACAGCTGTTTGGTAGGATTCTTGATAGCTTCTAAGAGTGTATCATGTCTACTTCTACTACTACTGCTGCTCCTCCACCTGCACCGGTGGTTGTAGAACAACAGGTTATGGGCCTGTCATCAAGAATTCCTATCTTTTCCGGGGATAAGTATGTTTACTGGGCAGATATGGTGGAAACACATTTTGAAAATGTCAATCTTTTGGATATATTGGATGGTTCTTTGGATGAATTTGATCCGTCATGGTCTAAGAAAAATACGCAGGCTCGTTCTATTTTGAAATTTTGTATATCTGAGGACTTAGCTATTGAAATTTTGTGGTCTCCATTGACCCACAGAATGAGCAGCCTATGTAAAGCCTCTAGGATAATATTTGCCCCTTCTACTTTCCCGCTGAATAAGCGCCGCCCAGGCACACAAATATTCTGACCACTCTCACCCTTGTGAGGACAAGACTCCCCTGAGTCAAACGCAAAAAGAATCACTGAATTTGCTCACCCGAGCAGTAAGTTATGGCTGGTCAAAGATGACCTTTATAGTTACAAGCTCTCTTAGAGAGAGAGGTACCTAAATATTACTAAGTCTCGGTCTGCCTACTCACGACTACCTACTATTAAACCCTAGTCCAATAGGAACACTATAAAGTACAAGAAGGTACAATGGGCGATGTACTTATTGTACAACTATTGTACGACAAGGTCTACAAGGTGACACCTGTCATATCGGAAGCCATGGTTCCTCCTCCCATCTTCTCCGGTATCAAATAATGTGGCGCCACGTGGCACCGCGTGACGCTATATCCGTATGCCGCCGAAAAGCTCACTTCGCGTGGCGGCTTTAATGCCGGCCGTCCGATCAAAACATATTTTACACGGTTCAGATTCGCGTACATGCAGAAATTGCTCATTTTGGTTAGTCTGTTGTTAATTAGCTGTTTCGTTAATGTTTATATATTTATGAAACCCGTCACGTGTATCGTTTCGTAACGCCTTAATGGTTAAGGCGTTAGGCTACAAAGAATATAGAGGTCACAGGTTCAAATCTAGACCTAGGCATCATTTTATCCAAAATACCCTTATCTGCAAAAACTGCCACTTTCTAAATATGGCGGCAGCCATGGCGCGCCTTTGATCCTCACTCTCTTTCTTTAAAACAAAACTAAAATAGGGAAGTGAACTATTAATTACCTCTTTTCAACACTCCCCTTAATTCCTAGCCACTTTTCAATTTTAATCCACAGTTTTCTCTGCAATAAATCAACTTAGGGGAAGGCACTGCTTTTGTCATCATGTCTGCAATCATTTCTCTATCAGTTTTATGAACCAGTTTAATAATTTTATTTTCTACCTTCTCTTTGACAAAGCTTAGTTAAATATCCATATGCTTAGCTTTGAAGTGATGTTTCGGATTAGCTGCAATAGAGATAGCAGCTTGATTATCACAAAAAACATTTTGAGTTCCAGACTTCATGAACCCAAGTTCTTCAAGAAGGGATTTAACCCACATTAATTCTTTGGTGGCAGCACAGGAAGCCATGTATTCAGCCTCCATAGTGGACTGAGCAACTACTTTTTGTTGCTTGCTACTTCAACAACATGCACCGGATCCAATTTGCAACACATATCCAGTCGTACACCTCCTTAAAGGCACATCTCCATAACTGGCATCACTCCAAGTGGTGATGTCAGTGTGCTCCCCTCCCAAATGCAACCATAATTCCCTTGTCCCCACCAGATACCTCATCACCCTTTTGGCAGCCTCCCAATCTCTCTTTGTTGGTTCATTTAGATTTCTACTAAGGACACCTACAGCTGCAGCTATATCCGGACGGGTACAGTTCATAAAATAAATTAAACTGCCTACAATCTGCCGATAAGGGATATTTTCCATAAATTTTCTTTTTATCTCGTCCATCTCATCATTAATGATGAATATTCCTCCCTCTTCACTCCCCTCACTCACTTTCTTCAAATCCATGGGAGTAGTACATCCGTTTGCTTTCTCCATTTGAAATTTTTCTAGCATATTACCGATTGCTTCTTTTTGAGTGAGTCTTATAATTCTATTCCCTCTATCTCTCTCCATCTGAATTCCCAAAATGTACTTTGCTTCGCCAAGATCTTTCATATCAAAACTGCTTCTAAGATCCCGTTTTAGTTTGTTAATTTTATCTAAGGACTTGCTTAAGACCAACAAATCATCCACATAAATAGCAATAAATATCACTCCATTCTCATCCTCAAATAAATATATAGAGTGATCTGAACTAATTCTGATATACCCCAAACCGGTCAGAAATTCGTCGAGCTTTATATTCCACTGTCGCGGGGCTTGCTTAAGCCCATAGAGTGATTTTATCAGTTTGCAAACTTTGTTTTCTTCCCCACTTTCCACGAATCCTTCCGGTTGCCTCATGTAAATTTCTTCTTCCAACTCTCCGTGCAAAAAGGCAGTTTTAATATCCATCTGGTGGATTTCCATATCCTCCGCTGCGGCTATACTTAAAAGGATTCTAACAGAAGGAAATCTGACTACAGGTGCAAAGGTTTCTTCGTAGTCTATCCCCTCTTTCTGTGTATAACCTTTTGCAACTAACCTAGCTTTGTACCTCTCAATGGTATTATCCGGGTTTAATTTAAGTTTAAACACCCACTTACATCCGATCGGTTTTCGGTCCGGTGGACAATCTACCAACTCCCATGTATTGGCTTCCATGATAGAGGCCATTTCTTCATTTATAGCTGTGATCCACCGGCTACTTTCTGGAGTGTTTATGGCCTCTAAGTATGTTTGAGGTTCATCTGGGTGAGACATCTTTGTGAGTTGGTTATTTACTTGTCTTTCTTGAAGTCGTTTACTACTTCTTCTTCCCCCTTCAAAATCGGACGCTGGTATGGAAGGCATTCTTGGGTTTCGTTTTGGGAAATTTTCAGCTTCCCTATCTTCCAATTCCGGTGTCTCATCAAGTTCCTCATCGGTTTCCACTTCGTATTGTGGCGTTGCCTCGGATGTTGTCCTTTCCTCCTTCTCCTTTGGTAGATCTGCAGATTTTTCTTTTTCTCCCTCTTCCTTCTCTTCATTTTCAAAGTCAAAGTCAGAAAACTGATCCGTTTCAAATCTGATTTTGACTTCCTTATTATATTTGAATGGATCAATGGACTTCTCTTCATTCATCACCACTATGTGTTTTACCAAAATTATATCTCTCTTTTTCAAGTCATACACTCGGTATCCTTTTGTGCTCTCATCATATCCTACAAGATATCCTGGTTTCCCTCTTCCCTCTAACTTCCATTTAGTCTTATCGGAATCCAAACTGTAGACTTGACTTCCGAACACTCTCAAACTAGACAAATCAGGCTTTCTTCCTGTCCACCTCTCATACGGAGTTTTCTCTTTATTTGCTGAAGTTAGGACTCTATTTTTGATGAAATTAGCATAGTTCATAGACTCAGCCCAAAACTGCAGCCCTATCCTCTTATCACTTAACATACTTCTGGACATATCTCCTAAAGTTCTATTCACTCTTTCTGCTACCCCATTTTGTTCCGGATTATAGGGAACAGTTTTCTCATGATGAATTCCTTCTTCTTTAAGATATTCTTCAAAATCCCTTGAGGTGTATTCTTTCCCATTATCACTTCTTATCTCTTTTATTGAGGTTTCATGTAGCTTTTCACTCCATACTTTATACTCTTTGAAACATCTTAATACCTCTGACTTATGTCTGAGAAAGTATACCTTCGTGTATCTAGACCAATCATCTGTGATAGTTAACATCCATCTTTTCCCCCCATGTGAGGCATACCTAGCAGGTCCCCAAACATCAGTGTGAACTAGATCTAATACTTTCTCTCTCCTAAATGTGGTTGCCTTTGGAAATGGAAGTCTATGAATCTTCCCTTGGGCACATCCACTACAATCATCAAATGTCTCATCATCTTCAAAAGTAATACCCTCCACTATTCCATTTTTCTTCATTTTCTTTAATCTATCTAGATGCACATGCCCCAACCTTTTATGCCAAAGCATCATCTCACTTACACACGAGTAGAGAACACTCTTTTCATTGCAAAGTACAATTCTGAACATTCCTTGACTGCCCTTCTCAGCTATGAAATAAACCTCATTATCAAAGCTTGCTGTGAAGATTCCTTTCCTAGTTCCTGTTTCAAACTCCTTTTCATCTAGGACAGCTGTTGAGACTAGGTTCTTGCTAAGTTGTGGAATGTAAAGAACGTCTGAGAGTGTTACAATTGAGGCCTTTCCATCAACTAGAACCTTCAAGTCAACAGTTCCAACAAGACTTGTGGTTTCTACTCTACCATCTCCGTACTCTATCTCAACTGTTGGGATCTTTCTCAGTTTAGTGAACCACCGCTTATCTTTGCACATATGCATTGAAGCCCCTGAGTCTATGATCCACCCATCCTCGGGTGGATCCCTCTTACCTCCGAAAGCACACTTTTGTCTCCGTGGAATGTCGACATGCTTTTCAGTGTTTTTCGGATTAAGGAGAAGCTCCTCAAGCACCTCTTCAGGTTCAGTTTTTTCTTCCACTTCCTCATCAAGAACTTGAGTCAGGAAAGCCTTTTTCTTTCCTCCGTCCTTTGAGGTTCCTTGACCATCTTTCAGTCGAAGATCTGCAAGTCTGACACAATCTGCCATATAGTGTCCCGGTTTCTTGCAAAAGTGACATAATCCTCCTCGAGAAGTTCCTCTCCCCTGTCTATCAAATCTGCCACCTCCTTGTCCTCTTCCACCAAAGTTTCGATAAGGATCTTTCCCTCTCTCCTCATCACGCTTCCGCCAATCAGCTCCTGCAGACAATGCTTGAACACTTGGACTCCCTCTCCTAAGCTCTATGGTGCTTTCTTTCACTAAAATCATTCCCACAGTGTCATCCCAATTCCAATTGCTATCTCCTATGTCCTGCAATCGGTTAATGATATTCTCATACTCTTTAGGTAGTTTCATCATTAATGTGTTCACTCTTTGTCTCTCAGACCATGAGTTACCTGCACTCTCTAACTCTCCAAACAATGCTCCTAAATCATTGCAATAATTATCCATACTTCCTCCCTTATAAGTATAAGCTGCAATCTTATTTTCTGCCAACTGTTGCTGCTGCAATGATCCACTCTTATATTTGTTAACTAGTGATATCCACATCTGAGATGAAGATTTGACATGCATAAGGGGAATGGTAATGCCCTTTGCTACACTTTTAAGAATTAAGAGCTTAGCAACCTTGTCTTTGTAGTTCCACTTTTCAGACTCTGATCTTTCGGTCTGAACCCTTGTCGTTGTTGCTGGTGGTGCTGCTGCCGGTATCGCCTTCGGCAATGGTGTTACTTGAGTTGCAACTCTTTCCTTTTCTCCTTCCATGACAATCTCTTCTCCTTCCTCATCTTCATCCTCGGTGATGGTGGCAGCTGTTCTACCAACTGTAGAGGCGGAGGTGCCAGAAAAACGTGTCCCTCCAAACCCAGGTGGAGGTGGGCATCGAATTTGTCCAGACACTATGCCCCATAAATGCTTCTCAAATAGTTCTCCCTCCATCATCATTTCCCAATAAAGAAAGTCTGATCCATCAAATATGGGCACCCTAGAGGGTGGGCCCATAACCTGAAATTCTGTGGTCTCCATTGACCCACAGAATGAGCAGCCTATGTAAAGCCTCTAGGATAATATTTGCCCCTTCTACTTTCCCGCTGAATAAGCGCCGCCCAGGCACACAAATATTCTGACCACTCTCACCCTTGTGAGGACAAGACTCCCCTGAGTCAAACGCAAAAAGAATCACTGAATTTGCTCACCCGAGCAGTAAGTTATGGCTGGTCAAAGATGACCTTTATAGTTACAAGCTCTCTTAGAGAGAGAGGTACCTAAATATTACTAAGTCTCGGTCTGCCTACTCACGACTACCTACTATTAAACCCTAGTCCAATAGGAACACTATAAAGTACAAGAAGGTACAATGGGCGATGTACTTATTGTACAACTATTGTACGACAAGGTCTACAAGGTGACACCTGTCATATCGGAAGCCATGGTTCCTCCTCCCATCTTCTCCGGTATCAAATAATGTGGCGCCACGTGGCACCGCGTGACGCTATATCCGTATGCCGCCGAAAAGCTCACTTCGCGTGGCGGCTTTAATGCCGGCCGTCCGATCAAAACATATTTTACACGGTTCAGATTCGCGTACATGCAGAAATTGCACATTTTGGTTAGTCTGCTGTTAATTAGCTGTTTCGTTAATGTTTATATATTTATGAAACCCATCAACGTTTCGTAACGCCTTAATGGTTAAGGCGTTTGGCTATAAAGAGTCTAGAGGTCACAAGTTCAAATCTAGACCTAGACAGCATTTTATCCAAAATACCCTTATCTGCAAAAACTGCCACTTTCTAAATATGGCGGCAGCCATGGCGCGCCTTTGATCCTCACTCTCTTTCTTTAAAACAAAACTAAAATAGGGAAGTGAACTATTAATTTCCTCTTTTCAACAGCTATGTCTCGGATAAAAATGAAAAAAGCAATTGATATCTGGAAATCTCTTAAAAGTGATTATGAAAAGGCTAATGTTCAAGAAGAACTTCTATTGGCTGGAAAAATTTGGGACTATAAGTACACTGGCGGTACAATGGCTCAATATTCTAACAAATTTCGTATTCTTGTAGATGCACATGCTTGTGCCGGTGGGGTGTTTCCTCAGTTTCAACAGGCAGCATTGCTCATGAGGGCTCTCCCTCGTAGTATGAAAGGAGCATCTGACATGCTCAAACAAAAAGATAAAGCTAGCTGGACTTTACAGTTAGCAATCAATATTTTATAAGAGGAGGAAGCTACATCTAACATTCTCAATGTTGAGCAAGTAGAGGCTTTTAATTCAGATTTTGGAAAGAAAGGTCAATTTAATCAGAACCGTAATCAGTTTCCCAATTTCAGACAGTTTAATCAGGGTGGAAATAGACAATCACACAATGCATGTTTTTATTGTAGTGAGAGAGGCCATGGATACAAATTCTGTCCTAAACTTAAACAAGCTAACGATTCTGGTTTATACAGGCCGGGATGGCAACAAAGTCAGTTTTACAAAAGCTTCACGAGGCCTACACCTCGTGGAAATGCACTGTTTTCAGCTTCTTCATCCCTCCAAGACGAAACTCTGACATTTTCTGAGGAGGACGACACGGATCTATTCGCCATGGCGGCATCAATGGAAGGCGCAAAGGACCCTGGATGGATTATGGATACAGGAGCGTCAGCACATATGTGTTGGAACAATTCCATCTTCAAAAATCTGAAAGCAACGCCGGAGAAAAATATTTATTATGCTTGTGGAATGAGTGTCCAAACTCGTGCAATGGGTGATGTGTCCTTGCTAGTTGATGTGGATGGAAAAGCAATTGAAAGGACTCTTCACAATGTCTTATTTGTGCCTGACTTTAAGAAAAATCTGTTTTCTACGTCGTTGGTTGAGAGTAAAGGCTTTGAGGTCAGTTTGAAAAATGGTCGGCAGGTTGTTAGCAAAAACGGCAAGGTTGCAGTTACAAGTACTAGAGATAGTAGCAAGATGTATCGCATGGATATGGCTAATACAAAAGAAAATGATGTTTTGTACTCCGGTGTTTTGCACTCAGATGAGTTGTGGCATAAAAGATTAGGCCATGTAAACTATGATAGTTTGAAGAAAATGGTCGTTGTTGGAAAAATAGAGGGTGTATCACTCACAGATGGGCCGGTCAAAACTTGCGATGGTTGCACTTTAGGCAAAATCCACAGATTGCCATTTCCTAATGAGTCTGAGCATCGGTCGACGAAACTTTTACAGCAAATTCATTCGGATGTCTTTGGTCCGGCGAAGGTTCCTTCTGCCGGAGGGATGAAATATATGGTCACCTTCACAGATGATTTCTCCAGGTTTACAAAAGTTTACTTCATGAAGGAGAAGAGTGAAGTGTTTGGTCACTTCAAACACTATAAAGCATGGGCTGAAAAACTTCATAATACATCTATTTTACAGCTCAGATTGGACAATGGTGGTGAATATACATCGAAAGAATTTGAAACATTTTTACTCGAGGAAGGCATTAGTCATCTATTGACTGTTCCATATTCACCGGAACAAAATGGGGTGTCGGAAAGGCTAAATAGAACTCTCACGGAAAGCTCTAGATCTATGCTCGCAGATAAAAATGTGGATCCGAAATTCTGGGCTGAGGCTCTAAATTGTGTAGTTTATATTAAAAATAGGATAGGATCAAGATCGGTAGAAACAACTCCTTACGAAATATGGACAGGTAGCAAACCAGATGTTAGCCATTTCAAGGTCTTTGGTAGTCAATGCTTTATATTGGATACGTCTACAAATAAATGGAAAATGGAACCAAAGGGATTACCGGGTATTTTGTTAGGATATGATGATCACTCGAAAGGTTATAGAGTCTTTGTGTTTGAAAGGCAGAAAATAGTTGTAGCTAGAAACATCATTGTTAAAGATGAACTAGACTCCATAGATTTATTTCAATTGACAGACCAGCAAAAGCAACAAAAAATACAGGAATATGTCATCTTAGATTGCATGCAGGAAATTGTCCCGCAGATTCCACAAACTCCGGTTATAACTCCGGCGTCAGACTCTCTCCCACTTCTTCACCAACATCGGGTCCAGACGGACCAAGAGCAGTCAGTACACACGGAACGCAACCAGCGCAATCACGAAAACACGGATCGCAACCAGCGCAATCAGCAAGACACGGATCGCAACCAGCGCAATCACGAAAACACGGATCGCAACCAGCGAATCAGCGCAATGCGCGGGATCCGACGATCTCAGCCTCAGAATTTCTGGGGGGAAGAAGATCAAGCAGCCGCCTGCAAGCAAGCTCTCACTGTGCCTACTCGGCAGTCTCAGGGGAGCCCTTGACCATCCAAGAGGCTTTCTCATCACCAGAGCGGAATCACTGGATTGAGGCGGCAAACGACGAAATGAAGTCCATCATGGAGGCTCAAACATGGGAGCTCGTGGACCTTCCTCCAGACCGAAAAGCGATCGGCAGCAAATGGGTATTCAAGGTGAAGTTAAATCCCGATAGCACCATTGAACGCTATAAGGCCAGACTTGTGGCGAAGGGGTACAATCAAAAGGAAGGAATCGATTTTGAAGAAACATTTTCTCCGGTTGTAAGATTTCCAACAGTTAGGATTTTGCTGTCCCTAACTGCTATAGAAGATATGGAAATTCATCAGATGGATGTAAAAACGGCCTTTTTGCATGGAGAACTAGAAAAGACCATTTACATGCAGCAGCCTGAAAAGTATGTGGAACCAGGAAAAGAGCACTTAGTATGCAAGTTGCTAAAATCTTTGTACGGCCTAAAACAGGCCCCGAGACAGTGGAATATAAAGCTTGATGAATTCTTGACTAGTCTAGGATTTCAAAGGATAAGTTCTGATCACTCAGTCTACGTTCTAAAGGGTGAAAATGGGATAGTGTATATAGCAGTATATGTAGATGTTTGCTATTAATTAGTAAATCAATGGCTGAAATTAACAAAATCAAAACTGCTCTAAACTCACGGTTCGAGATGAAAGACCTCGGTGAGGCAAAATATATTTTGGGTATCCAGGTAGAGAGGGACAAAAATAAGAAAATAATAAAACTGACTCAAAAAGAGGCTATTGGAAACATGTTAGATGAGTACGGAATGCGGGGGGCAAAAGGATGTCTAACTCCAATGGAGTTTCGGCAGAAGTTAGAGGGAGAAGAGACAGAACCAGGTGTCATTGTTAGCGAGTATTTAGAATCAGGGGAGAATGATCCTATGACAATAATACCTTATAGACAGATAGTGGGAAGCTTAATATACTTCATGAATTGTACCCGACCTGACATAGATGCAGCAGTCGGGGTATTGAGTAGGAGTCTAGAGAATCCGAGAAAATCTGACTTTGACGCAGCAAGGAGAGTCTTAAAATATTTGGCCGGAACCAAAGACCTCAAACTCACATTAGGCGGAGGAGAAGTCAAGCTGCAAACATGGAGTGATGCAAGCTATGGTGACATGCCAAGCCGGAAATCTACCACGGGATTCGTTCTACAAGTTGGGAACGGTACTTGCAGCTGGAGCAGCAAACTTCAAAAGGTGACAGCACAGTCGACAATGGAGTCGGAATATATGGCAGCAAGCTCGGCCCTCAAAGAACTCTTATGGGTAAAATCCATGTTACAAGAACTAGGATACATGCAAGTTGGTCCACAGGTGATCTGGTGTGATAACCAGGCTGCCATTGCCATTGCTTCTAACCCGAGTCATCACTTCAAAAGTAAGCACATGGATGTACGATTACACTTTGTAAGAGAAAAAGTGTTCTCTAGAGTGATTAAATTATGTTACTTACCAGATGCAAAAATGATTGCTGATATGCTCACTAAAGCTCTTCCTGCTCCTAAGCTGAAGTATTGTAGGGAAGCAGTGGGATTAAGTGAATAGTTGAATTGCTGCACTGCTATACTGCCACGCTGCGATAAGTCCATCATTGAGAAGCAGTGGGACTGAGTGACTTGCTAACTGCTATATTGATACTGCGCTAGTTTATCACCGCAGCTGCGCTGGTATACTGAGTCTAAAGCTTTAGGGGAGTGTTGTCTTTTGGAAAGCTTTCAGTCTCAGAGCAGCGCAGCAGCGCAGCAACTATACAGACAGCAGCGCAGCTGCTATACGGAAGAGCAGCGCAGCTGCTATACAGCAGAGCTGCGCAGCAGCGCAGCAGCAGAGCAGCGCAGCAGTGAAGCTGCGATACAGACAGGACAAACGCAGCTGCGGTCACTTTGGATAAGATCCGTACAGACAACGCAGCTGCTACTATCTTTGATATGATTTGGTGCAGGACACCGCAGCCGCGGGTGATATAAATGTTATCCGGTACGGGACAACGCAGCTGCGATTGATATGAATCTTGTCAACGGACGAGATTCATAAGAGTATCACAAGTGACTTAGCCGACAAGTATTTGTACAATAACTTAATATAGATTCTGAGTAATATTGACTGTACAATGATAGATTGGGTTGGCACGATCAAGAACACGTAGATCTCAGTAGGTGGGTTGATTCTGGACGTACCTCTCAGGTACACTGTTATCGGCGGTAGAACACCGAAAGTATAAGACTTAGGACTTAGAGCATTTCATGTATCCAGACTTCTAAGTAGTAAAACTGCAGACAGTTTTTGGGAAACTTCTGAGTATTATATCTTGAGTGTTGTTGCGTCAATTGTGCTGAAACTTTGGGAGTTGTCAGTGTTTATGCTACTCTATATTCTGATAGAGTTTTGTGAGATTTGATGCTTGTATAAGAATTGGTGAGCACTTAAGAACAGCTATTTGGTAGGATTCTTGATAGCTTCTGAGAGTGTATCATGTCTACTTCTACTACTACTGCTGCTCCTCCACCTGCACCGGTGGTTGTAGAACAACAACAACAAAATGTCAAACATTTTGATTTTTGAGACCGGCGGTTGTGGACTGTCTTGTCAACAGCTCCCCTTGTCTTCTCATTGGAGCGCGAATCTGGTTCTCTTCCTGTCAACCAGTACCTCTATCTCCCTTTTCCTCCCTCCCTCCCTCCCTCCGTTTTGATTCATCAATTCTAGATATTTTGAATATTATATAGAGGAGAGGGAGAGGGAGAGGGAGAGGGAGAGGGAGAGGGAGAGGGAGAAGGACAGGGAGAGGGAGAGGGAGAGGGAAAGGGAGAGAGGGAGGGAGAGGGAGAGGAGAAGTGAAGTTGTTTGTTTTCTAACTGCAGGGTGAGAGGGAAGTTATTGCCAAGTATGCCGTGACATTCACTGCCTTGGCCGCCCTCACAAGTACCTTTCTCGGATCTCTCTTTCCCCAGGTACCTTTTTCTATCTGTTTATGTCAAATCTTGTAATTTATCTGTCAAATCTTGTCATTTTTATCTTGTCAATTTTATCCGTTTTATGCGAAGGCTATATTTTTTTTTTGTCATTTGTCAACGTTATCGCACGTTTTTATCGGAGTTGTGCTGGTTTAGGAAAATATTGCACCTTATTTGGTGTGGTTTAAATTGTACAATGAAGCTTTAGTCAGAGTCGAATATATATAGGGTTTTTTTAGGGTTTAATATATTAATATATATATATATATATATATATATATATTTATATGTATTACGCCATAGTTTTTATACGCTTAGTTTCTCCCTCTTTCTCTCAACACGAAGCCAACAATGGTTTCTTTTCATCTCTTCGAATCTAAATTGTGTGGTTTGTTGCGCAACCATCTCTGCCAATATGTTTCTTATTCTATTCGTCTCGATGCAATGTATGTTGTGATGTTTTATTTTGTTTGTTGGGATGCGTTTATTTTGGATATGTTTGTGGTACATCAATCTACAGTCCAATTATCCGCACGTTTTATTTGTTTACTTTCAGTTTTGTTAATGTATATTATAATCTCCAATTAAATAAACTCTTGCAAGGAATGTTGACGGAACGTAGAGCTTAGCTCTCTAATATCTGCTGAGACTTCTTGTGCTCTCAAAATTATTGTGTTAAGAAAAAACAAATGTTATTATAAATACTTTTTATATAAAACATCGGTTGACATTGGTTGACATTGGTTGACATTCGTTTACATACATTGGTTTACATTGGTTGACATTGGCTTACATTGGTTGACATTCGTTTACATTGGTTGGCATTCGTTTACATTGGTTGACATCTGTTTACATTGGTTGAGATTGGTTAACATTTGTTCACATATGTTGACATTGGTTGACACTGGTTGAAATTGGTTGACATTAGTTGACATTGGTAGACATTCGTTTACATTGGTTGACATTGGTTGACATTTGTTCACATATGTTTACATTGGTTTACATTGGTTGACATTGGTTGACATTTGTTAACATTGGTTGACATTGGCAGACATTGGTTCACATTGGTTGACATTGGTTGACTTTGGATTACATTGGTTTACGTTGGTTTATATTGGTTGACATTCGTTTACATTGGTTCGCACACTTGTCTGATTGTCAATTGAAGAATGCCAAGTAGGTAAAACCTCGCCTCCGGGTACAAGATGTACTCCAAGTCCAAGTTCGTGTATGTCAAATTCAGCTCATCCTCTTCTTGGAAATGAAAGGAACATATGAAGAGTTTACATTGTCATGGAACTTTGTGCAGAGGAGAGCATTTTGACAAAATTATTGGAAGAGGACATTACAGTGAAAAAAGAGCCGCTGAGTTAACTCGTTCAATTGTTCAAGTGGTAGAGAGGTGCTATTCTCTTGGCGTGATGCACAAGGATTTAACACCAGATAACTTTCTTCTGTTGAATTGAAAGGAGGATTCACCTCTTCAAGCAACAAATTTTGGATTATCTATATTTTTCAAGCCAAGCTTGTTTGTTTTTCCTTTGTTTTGTTTTACACTACTTTGATTTGATACCTCGTATAACATCTTCTTCCGTGTTTGTTTCGATATTCTTTATTGTTTCATGTATAGCATTCGTGTTTTTGGCTTTTTTATTTTATACACTTCCAAATATTATGCTCGATTACTGTTGAAAAAAAACAAAAGAAAACGTCGAAGAAAACGTCAACGATTTCCAGTTTCATCTACACTACTACACTAAGAAATGGTCATTTTGACTCTCTTCTCCCCTTGTTTTTACATTTTTCGCCGTAATCATAAATTACTTTTGTGACTAGTAATAACATGAATGTCTGTCTCAATATCTAAATCTCAAAAGCAGTGGCCGGGTTTCTCCGATAACATATGTTTTTTTTTTCCCCTGAACACCGATAATCGATTTTTGAATTTTGATTTCCGATTTCCAATTTCCGATTTCCAATTTCCGGTTTCTAAGTATTTGAAAACTTAGTTTTGATTTCTATTTTTGTTTCTTGATACTTAACCCATTTTTTATTTTTGATTATTGTTGTCTAATTTTTTGTATTTGGTTGTCCGAACGCATCCTCGTATCTTTTTGGGGAAAGGACGTGACGGTCTTCTCTCCGCCTGGATCTGTCGAGTCCACACTAATTCCGGTGTGTCGATCAAGACCACCATTATCACGTGGTTTATGGCGGCAACCATGTCGTTCTTTATAGACATTGACCTGTTCACAAGTCTATCACCTCGGTCATGATGATGATGATGATGATGATGATGATGATGTTGGTGATGTTGACGATGATGATGTTGACGATGATGGTGACAATGATGATGATGATGATGTAATGATGACGATGATGATGATGTAATGATGATGATGATGATGATGATGATGATGATGATGATGATGATGACGATGATGATGTTGACGATGATGATGACAATGATGATGATGGCAATGAAGATGATGACGACGACGATGATGATGATGTCGATGATATAATGATGATGATGATAATGATGTTGATAATGATGATGATGATGATGATGATGACGATGATGATGAAGACGATGATGATGATGATGATGATGATGAAGTAGTAGTAGCAGCAGCAGTAGTAGAAGTAACGGTAGTAGTAGTAACAGTAGTAGTAGCAGTTGTAGTAGTAGCAGTAGTAGTAGTAGTAGTAGTAATAGTAGTAGTAGTAGTAGTAGCTGTAGTAGTAGTAGTAGTAGTAGTT
>JBBHKE010000396.1:0-36778 GCA_037447655.1 Zygnema cylindricum | reverse complement strand
ATCAAAACATATTTTACACGATTCAGATTCGCGTACATGCAGGAATTGCTCCTTTTGGTTAGTCTGCTGTTAATTAGCTGTTACGTTAATGTTTATGTATTTATAAAACCCGTCGCGTGTATTGTTTCGATAACGCCTTATTGGTTAAGGCTTACCTCTACAAATATAATCACAGTCCATGGTTCAAATCTGATCTAGAGCAGTTTTTGGTTATTTGGTAGTTTGTTAGAACTCTCTACTTTTACACTTATAAATAACTATTGTACCCCACATATGCCATCGTTGACTCTAAGCTATAGGCTAAAGCTAACGTCTATTATAGGATGTAGGTACCAGGATCAAATTTTGGAACCGTCACAACCATTTTGGTACAAACTACGAATTAGCCTATCCTCTTTAGACAGCCATGGCTCTAGCTCTCTCTTTGGTCTTCAGTGACTGCAACAAGTATGGGGACCGGAGAGAGTTGAGCGAGAAGCAGGTTGCCTTTGCTGACTTACTCTATTAATTTTTCCAATACAAACCTAGAAAATACATAAATTTCAACACTCCTAAATGTGGTTGTCTTTAGAAATGGAAGTCTATGAATCTTCCCTTGGGCACATCCACTACAATCATCAAAGGTCTCATCATCCTCAAAAGAAATACCCTCCACTATTCCCTTTTTCTTCATTTTCTTTAATCTATCTAGATGCACATGCCCCAACCTTTTATGCCAAAGCATCATCTCACTTGCACACGAGTAGAGAACACTCTTTTCATTGCAAAGAACAATTCTGAACATTCCTTGACTGCCCTTCTCAGCTATGAAATAAGCCTTATTATCAAAGCTTGTTGTGAAGATTCCTTTCCTAGTTCGTGTTTCAAACTCCTTTTCATCTAGGACAGCTGTTGAGACCAAGTTCTTACTAAGTTGTGGAATGTAAAGAACGTCTGAGAGTGTTACAATTGAGGCCTTTCCATTAACTAGAACCTTCAAGTCAACAGTTCCAACAAGACTTGTGGTTTCTACTCTACCATCTCCGTACTCTATCTCAACTGTTGGGATCTTTCTCAGTTTAGTGAACCACCTTTTATCTTTGCACATATGCATTGAGGCCCTTGAGTCTATGATCCACCCATCTTCAGGTGGATCCCTCTTACCTCCGAAAGCACACTTTTGTCTCCGTGGAATGTCAACATGCTTTTCAGTGTTTTTACAAATAAGAAGAAGCTCCTCAAGCTCCTCTTCATGTTTGGTTTCTTCGTTCTCTTGCTCATCATGAACTTGAGTTAGGAAAGCCTTTTTCATTCTTCCATTTCTTGAGGTCCCTTGCCCATCTTTTAGTCGAAGATCTGCAAGTTTGCCACAATCTGCTATATAGTGTCCCGGTTTCTTGCAAAAGTGACATAATCCTCTTCGAGAAGTTCCTCTCCCCTGTCTATCAAATCTGCCACCTCCATGTCCTCTTCCTCCAAAGTTTCGATAGGGATCTTTCTCTCTCTCCTCATCACGCTTCCGCCTATCAGCTCCTGCAGACAATGCTTAAACACTTGGACTCCCTCTCCTAAGCTCTATGGTGATTTCTTTTACTAAAATCATTCCCACTGTGTCATCCCAATTCCAATTGCTATCTCTTATGTCCTGCAATCGATTAATGATATTCTCAAACTCTTCAAGTAGTTTTATGATTAATGTGTTCACTCTTTCTCTCTCAGACCATGAGTTACTTGCACTCTCTAGCTCTCCAAATAATGCTCCTAAATCATTACAATAATTATTCATGCTTCCTCCCTTATAAGTATAAGCTTCAATCTTGTTTTCTACCAACTGTTGCTGCTAGAAGAATCCACTCATATATTTATTAACTAGTGATATCCAAATTTGAGATGAAGAATTGACATGCATAAGGGAAATGGCAATGCCTTTTGCAACACTTCTAAGAATTAAAAGCTTTGCAACCTTATCTTTGTAGTTCCACTTTTCATACTCTGATCTTTCGGTCTGAACCCTTGTCGCCGTTGCTGGTGATGTTGCTGCCGGTATCGCCTTCGGCAATGGTGTCACTTGAGTTGCAACTCCTCCTTTTTCTCTTTCCATGACAATCTCCTCTCCTTCCTTGTCTTCATCCTCAGTGACGGTGGCAGCTGTTCTACCTACTGTAGAGGCGAATGTGCCAAAAAAACGCGTTCCTCCAACCCTGGTGGAGGTGGGCATCAAACTTGTCCGGACACTATGCCTCATAGGTGTTTCTCAGATAGTTCTTCCTCCATCATCATTTCCCAATAAAAAAAGTCTGATCCATCAAATATGGGCACCCTAGAGGGTTGGCCCATAACTTGCAATTCTGTGTCTTCCATTGGACAACAAAATTCAACAAGCCTCTATATAGTTTTTCGCTAACCCACTTTCAGCCACAACCAATGCTGCCCAAGCAGACAAATTGATATTTTGACTGCACCTATGTGCAGTCTGGACTCCCCTGAGTCCGTAGCAAAAAGAATCACTGAAAACGGCCAACCAGCCGATTAGTTATGAAGCGACAAAGATGCCAAGTTTATACAAAACTCTCTAAGGGAGAGAGGTCCCTACCTACAAAATTCTCTAAGTCCTAAATGTTGTTTTTAGAAAGCTTTAGTCCTCTTTATGCCTCAGCTGTGAGAGAGAGCTGTTCAGGATTTAAGTTATTTTTGGTTGAGTTCGGTTCAGTACTTACCGAATTTAGTGTGACAGTGAAGTTGGGAGTTCACGGTTCATTCACACTTGGGACACGTGTCGTCACTTGGGAGAATGCGTGAGTATGTCCTCCGTGGACGTACGGAAATTCGGCAGGACCACTGGACTTTGTAAAGTCAATTCTACGGTGCCAAATCCTCTAATCGGACCGCTGACAGCCGCCGCCAACAAATAGTGACGAGGCGTGACTAGATCATTATCACTTTACGTTGTCTGAACTTCGGTGTAAATATTTGTGATAGAATGTTAGATGTACGGCTGGAATGCCTCCGTACAGCTTAGTGTAGTTTCGGTGTATAAAAGTAGGACTTAGTGAATTTGATTTTTAGGAACAAATGATATGAAAACTGTACTCTCAATTTTATGTAATTTCATTTCTACATATCTCACATATTTGTAAGCGGAATTGATTGATATTTGGTGTGTGTGTTTCTTTGTTTGTTATCTACATTGTGGCAAATTTTCAGAACGTTTAAAGCGTTTTTCTGAAAGTTATAGTCTGTCAAAGTTTCTGTTCAAGCCATCGGTATTTGTGGAAGCTTCCTCTCTTGATTTGTTCTACGATGACTACTGCTGCATCTTCTTCATCTTCAGTGCCAGCAGTTGTGTCAGAACAACACTAAACCCCTCTCAGAAACCCTATCTACTGAAGAACAAATCAATTAAATGACTGTAGAGTACAGAAAGGTACTAGGACCGATGTACTTTATGTACGGCCTGTGTACAGCAAGGCCATTGAGTGGACGGGTATTCGATTTTAACTTGTCCTTCTATTCTTTGAAATTCCCGCGACCGAATGTTATCTCTCCACGTGTCGCCAGGTTTAAGCCACGTCCGAAAACCGCCACGGAGATTTCAGGAGCAATACTTGTCGTCGGATCATAAACCGTCATTTAATATTAGTCGTCGAAACAAATGTCCGATTCATTTGTTTCGTGCGAGAAAAATGTTCGCACTATATATTATTTAGTTCTATTTTCTTTCATTAGTCATTCCGTTAATCGGATTCAGGATCAAAACACAGTTTATATAAGTATCACACCCTATGTATGTTAGCGAACTCCTATGACAGACCGGTTAGAGCTGCAATTTTGTGTCCCCCATTTCGATCAAAATTGAGGAAGCCTCTAGGTAGTTTTTAACTAACCCACTTTCAACTATAGCAACTATCACCAAAGCAGACAAATAAATAATCTGACTACACCTGTGTGTAGTGTGGACTCCATTGAGTCCACAGTAAGAAGAATCACTGAAAACGCCCAACCAGGCGATTAGTTATGGAGTGGCCAATATGCCAATATTTATACAAGCTTGTTGGGAGAGAGGCGGCTACCTCCTCAATCCACTAAGTCCTAAACCCTCTCACAACTCCTATCTACCGAGGTAGGGAACCAATCAGAAGAATGTACATTACAGTAAGGTACTACGGTGGATGTACTTTCTGTAAGGCCTGTGTACGACAAGGCCATGGAGTGGACGCCTGTCTCTTTCGGACTTGTCCTTGTATTCTGCGGGATTTCCTCTTCTCAATGACATCGTGCCACGTGTCGCCAGATCATGTCACGACCGCAAACCGCCAAGGCGGCCATTCCTGGATCTTGGCTATAGTGCGGGACGTCGGATCAAAACCGGCTTTAAAAGACAGCCGTTCAAAAACAAATGTCCGGTACATATGTTTCGTGCGCACTAAAACTCCAACTAGTTTCTATGTATTCTATTTGTAACTCCGTTAATCGGATTAGTCGCCTATCTATTGTTTAAATAGCTATCAAACCCTATGCATCCTAACGGACTACGACGACAGACTGGTAAGGGTTGACGGCTACGGCTCGCCCTACCGGTCGGAGGTTCGAGTCTTGCCAGACTGAATTTTTTTGGTTGAGAGTGACTTAGGTCACTCTTAAGCCCTGCCTAAGGAGCTAAGGCAGCCATGGCTCCACCGCCCTCTCTCTCCTTCAGTGACTACAACAAGTATGGGGGCTAGAGAGAGAAGGTGGAGGCATGCTGCCTGTGCTTTTCTCCTTTTTCTTTTTATTTTAGTTAAAACCTAGAAATCACCTCCCCTAAATCTAGTGATTTCAACAAGAGCTGACGGCTAGCCTCGCTTTGTCAGTCAGAGGTTCGAGTCTTGTCGGACTGAACCTTTTGCTGAGAGTGACATAAGTCACTCTTTAGTCCTACCTGTTGAACTAGGACAACCATGGCTCAACCACAGTCACTCTTTAGTCCTGCTTGTTGAACTAGGACAACCATGGCTCAACCGCCCTCTTTATCTTTCGGTGACTACAACAAGTATGGTGGTTTGAGAGAGGAGGTGGAGGCAGGTTGTCCGCCCTTTTCTTTTTCATATTTTAGTGATTTATTTAGACTTAGAAAGTACCTTATAAATCTAATAATTTCAACACTGCCAAATTAAGAAGTATGTGGACGGAGGGAAATTTGACGACCGAGCAAAGGTTTCCTCGTAGTCGATTCCCTCTTTCTGTGTTAATACTTTTACCACTAACTGAGCCTTATAACGCTCAATGGTGTTATCGCGGTTCAGTTTTAATTTGAACACCCACTTACAACCGATTGGTTTTCTGTTAGGTGGACAATCCACCAACTCCCAAGTATCGGCTGCCATAATCGAGGCCATCTCTTGATTGATGGTTGTCTTCCACCGGTTTTTTTTTGACAATTTATCGCCTCTCCATAAGTCTGAGGTTCATTTGGATGAGGTAGTTTTGTTACCTTGTTATTAACCTGTTTTTTTGCAACCTTTTGCTACTTCTGCTCTTTCCCATGTAATTGAAACTTAGTCTTGTTACTTTTTTTTTTTAGCGAAGATTTTCCATACTACATTTAGAGTGTTATGATGTAACGCAATAAAATCGTTACTTTAAATTGTGACGGATGTAGACGTGGGTGTAATTTGTGACGGTTGTAGAAGACTACAATACTTGCGATAATTGATGACGTTTACAAAATAGCGACGATTGTAGGCGTCTATTGTATACTTGTTTTTTGTGACATTTTAGAGGTTTAGGGTTTGTGATATTTTGACGTCACTCTCACTTATGATAGCGTCGACGTCACTAATTCCAAAACTTTTTGCCATGGTTTCTCGAATTTTTGTTTTTGTCGTTTCTCACTCTACTTGCCATCAAATACGTCCAAGACAATCAAAAGTAATGTTTTTGAGATATCTTTCAGTTGATACCATTCTTACCATTTTTCATTTCAATAACTGTGAGATAGACACGGTAATGGGACGGGGAGGGAGAAAGACTCGCCTTCATAGACTTCGCTTTTGACGAAATGGCGTCCGTTGGTCAAGACCCCTCCACGGCTCATGTACATAAAAAAGCGCACCGAAAAAAGTATGCAAAGGCTGTAAACGTGCAGTGCATTTATTTTTAGTACGCTGCAAAGAAAAGTTCTCAAAAACATCCGAAGCGTGCGACGACGTTCGCCTATTCGTTCACTTCATGAAACTTTAGTTAAAATCGCCTCGCGAGGTGATTTGAGTCAAGGTTTGAAGATGAGCTGGAGGGATACGAAAGTGGGTCGAAACGCGCTAGACGATAAACTGCAATACATCTAAAGTTTCAAATTGGCGCAAATTGTACTGTGGTAACTTCATTTTCTGTGTGCAACTGCGGATTTTCTCGTTGCGTGCGAAGTTTTAGCGGAAAACAACAGAGAAAAAACCCTTACTTTATCACATGGGAAAGTGCCCTTAATGATCTCTAATCTCGTAAATCATCTGTCGGGTAAAGTTAAATATAAAACAAGTGAAGCATATATCGACTGAGGGGAGTCTACCATACGAAAAGAAATGGTTTTAGCAGAGGTATTTTTTTCATACGACAAATGAAGCCGTACAGTACTGTGATTTCCGTATGTAAGTAGGGTAGGGCCCCATGTACTTGTAACTTAGCGAACTTACGAAGAAATTGTGTACTTTGATGGACACAAACAGACAAAACATAACGAATAATGTACTTTTCGTAGTCGCTTGAATTCGTTTGAAATTTTTGAAAAAATGTTACACGTGCTAATATGTGTTCCTATTTTTTTAGCAAAAATACTTTGATTTAAAACACATCGTCCATGTGTTTTAAAGAAAAGTTTGAAGATTACGTTTCTTGCCGTGGCAGTTTTGTGTTGTTGTTTTGTGTCGAAAAACACAAAACGACAACATGTTGTACATTCTAAGTTCGATGATGACTCAAAATGTACTTCTCTTTTTTTCGATTTTGTTGTACGGTTGAAACTTACGCGGTACGACGCTGATTTTTAGAGGAAAACGATAGAAAATAACCCTTACTTTGGCACATGGAGACGTACCCTAAAACACATCGCTGATGTGTTTGATGATAAGTTTGAAGATGACGTGACAGAGGGTCGAAAAGACTCAAGACGACAAATTTTCGTACATCCTAAGTTCGAGGATGACGCAAATTGTACTCTACAAATTTGCGATTTCTTCGTACGGTTGCAACTTTAGCAGTACAACACTAAGTTTTACAATAAAATGACAGAAAAAAAACCCGTACTTAGCCACATGGGGTCGTACCCTAAATAAACATTCACACAAAAACAGATCGCGTCGCATTCCACCACATCGGCACGTGTAAAAGATTTTCCTCCATTTGGAACAAGTTTCCACAAAATTTCAACTGAAACTCTTGACGTTCCAAAATGTACGCACATTATTAGTGTTCCTTGGGTTTATTTCTTTGCCTTTAACATTCCAAGCGTAGCGAAATGAAAGGTTTCTCGATATCCCGCGGCTATCCCAAAAGATTGAGCTTTTGAAGCTCATAGCTTTTTTCCAAAACGATTTTTTTTCACCGTAAAATTGCTTAATGAACCCAATCTTAGCGGTACGTGGACATCCATTTTACGGTGTCAAGGCGGCATTCCATTGCGATTAGATCTGAATCTGTTGCGTTGGCTTATATCTAACTTTTACGAAAGCGTCTCAAAAACGCCCTGGTCTTTTAGGAAATTCTTAACGTTTACGTCCCCACGGAAACAGATTCCAATTTGTCCGTATAGGGATACCTTCCACATCTGCCAAATGTTTTAGCTGTATATCCTTTCAAATACGTTCTTTGTCCGTTGAAAAAATTCTAAAATCACTGTAAATTGGTTTATACATATTGAAGGGCGTATATCTACCTTTTTATACATATTGAAGGGCATATAACGGTTATCTACCTTTTTTTCAGGTTTTCAGGGTTTAGGATTTTCTGGTTTTTTTTGCTTTGTTCATCAATTTTTAGGGTTTTTTAGTTTTTTGAATAAGTCCTTCAACCATAGTTCAAATGTAGGTGAAAGTAGTCCCATTCAATATGCCTATTGTATGCAAAACATACAATCTGACCTTAAGACCATATTGTATTCTGACCTATTCGGACCAATTAAAACATTTGGACCAAAAATTGGACCAATTAAAACATTCGGACAAAAAAAAAATTATTTACACCGTCAGATTTGGACGATCGGTGATCAAAGTAGCGATCTAAGAAGATCACATGAAAAGCCCATAACACAACTTACGATAAAGGTGCCGACCAAAGGCCTACCATAAAAACGCCTACTTTTGAACTATGCCTTCAACCACTGATAACGCCCCGAATCGTTTTTCGCGCCGAAGTACAGTAATGCTGCCAAAATATCCGCAAGCTCGAATACAGCATCGGGCGTCGTTGGTTTCCGACTTTCCGAGGTCTTAGAACGTCCATTTTCATTGGACGTAAAACTGTAAATGCCAATGCAACCACTGTAGCGGCCAGTTTGTGCGCATGCACTTGTAGCCGTCAGCGGCCAGCTGTAGAAGGTACACTTCCGCGGGGTTTCTCGTATCCTTGCAGATACGATCTTGATTCGTTGCGTCCAAGGACAAAAAGGTGGTGTCCTGCCCGCAGCCACTCGGGAACGATTGTTTTATTTTTTTACAGGCTCCGAATTCCACGCTTCCACGTCACAGGCTATTTCGAGAAGAGAGGCGATGCAATTGATAAATGTGGGTGGGCGCTATCTTCGTTTTTTTTTTTTGTCATTTCGCCTTAACCCTGTGTGGGGAACCGTACACATTTCATGTGTGTACTACAGCACTGTACGTCAGCAAGGGTGTAAATTTCAGAACCGAACATTGGAATTTGGAAATTGTCGGTGTTCTCACGCCGATTTGTGCGGCGTAGAAAAAACGTCAAGATTCTCAATTTGTCGCAAAGAATTTTCGGAATGTCGAATCCGTTCGATATCGGCGAAACACAATCGATGAATGTACGACTCTATGAAAACGGGAGTTTCTATTGAAAAGGTCGTTTTGAAAGATCTTGTGCCTAAACGTGGCATGATCCTGTAGGCTTTATACATTTTACATGTACATAAAAAAATATATAAAATACTAAAAATACATTCATGTGCCGTAGTTTGTGCGACCTTAACATCGGTTCCAAAGGAAAATGGCATCGTACGATAGCGTTTTGAAATTCGATCAAACGTATACGGTAAAGGACAATTTGTCAGGCTCCCTCTCGGCAGTACACTCTAAAAAAAAATCTCTCCTTCATTTACGCCAGCATCCACAGCCAATAAAACTGGCTGTTTCTGTTAGATATTTATAGCTCATAAGTACGGACGGATAATTCTTGACGGAAAGAGAAAAGCAACAAAGCGAGGTGTTCGACTGCGGTACAGCCACGCCATTATCCATCCGTGATCGCGATCTTTAAGGCGGATCGCAAAAAGTGTTGCTCTTCTACTTTTCTCGTTATCTTTTTTTTCACTTTTAAACAGGACAGTTTCCCCGGAGGACGGGGCCTCTATGCAGTTCGCAGTTACGTAAAGTTTAAAACGAACGGCCAGGATGTTTATTTTTCTTTCACCAACCAGCAACAGACGCTTACCCGCAAAACGCGTTCTGCCAATCTCGCCGTTTTAGATATCTTAATTGAACGGTGAAGATTCGCGTTCTAGCTATCACCTACCGTATCTCACATGTCGTTTCCTTCCGTTCGTTAGCATTTCTTTGGCCACGAGCGTCGCCGACTCTTCAACGGAATCACCGACAGATTGCCGTAATCCATCTGCTGCCGCAGTGTACCACTTTCTACCACTCCCAGTACAGTACACCGCGAATCGTAATTAGAGTAATGAAAAAATTAGAGTAAAAAAACAAAAAAAAAACAATTTGAGTAATGAACTCTAATTTATGTGATAGAACTTTTTCACAGAGGAAGTTTACTCTAATTTATTTAAGTACTCTATATTGGGTTATGTCGGCAATAAATATCCGCGCTGAAATTATAAACACTAAACTACGTGGACGTACAAAATCTGTCAGTCCGTATAGTTTTGACGTCATTATGACGCTAGTATTATTTGTCGCGCTGAATGTCAGTTAATGTTCACACTGACGACGATGCTGTCGACGGACGAGAGTTATGCGAACGGCTTTTTTTTGATGTGATTAATTTTTCGCTTAGTCCGATTTCACGTGCGAGCGCGATTGTATTAAATCATTATTTGTACTTTTTTACTTAAAAAAGTACAGTTTTGCACGGTCGAACCTCGTCCGTACTCCACACTATTTAAAAAGAACCTATATTACAATTCTGTTACGCTAATTAAACTTACCTAAATTAGAATAATGAAAAAATTAGAATCATTTACTCTATTTGATGTAATAGAGTCGAAATTTCGAGCGACCGAATTAGAGTAATTTACTCTAATTACGATTCACGGTGTAGTTGCCATACTTCGTCACCCTCTAAAATTTTTTGCTGCTTATTCAAGAGCTGTACGGCTGCAAGGTCAGAGAAACACGTTCACTCCTGCGAACATTTTTTTCCCACCGATCCTTTGGTGCAGAATAAAATCGTATCATAACTGTAGTTTTCACTTGTGCTGTGCTGTACTTTAGTTTAGCATATCTATTTCGATTTACCTGAAATTCTCGTCAGTGAAGCTTTCCCGAGTCTCTTGTATCTTGGAACTTGGAACTTGTAAGGCTTCTGCAGATTTAGCTGAAGGTTTGAAGCAGTAGAGGTTATCATCTCTCTCTGCAAGAATGTGTCTCAGGGACAGTTGCATCCAGGCGGCTCCTGCCAGGACTGCCTCTGGTGTGGACTGTTTGGAAGTTTCTTGCAAGTACAGGTTGTCTGACGTGGCAGCTCACAACAAGCCAGATGATTGCTGGGTGATCGTCCGAAACAAGGTCAGAGCCTGCGTTGTATTCGAAGTTGCTGGAACCTCTTAATAATGAAGAAGTTTATTTGTTGCTGAATTTAGTTATGCAGCTTTTCTTGGCATACGTATATCCATCCGGGGTTTTCCTTCTTGTTTCACCTTTTACTGCTCCACTGTTGATCTGGCATGTTAGATAATCGCAAGTCAAGGTTGTTTGTAAAGTTGAGCTTGAATCTAGAGAAGATCTATGCTCATCGAAAATGAAATCGCCTAACTAACTACCATTGGTTTTCCTTTTTTGTTATTGGACTAATCAGGTTTATGATGTGAGTAACTTCACAAAAAGTCATCCTGGTGGCCCTGTTATTCTCGCTTTTGCTGGACGGGACGCGACAGATGTATTCTCCAACTTCCATGGCTCCAGCACATGGAATTTCCTGAAACAATTTCAGATCGGTGAATATCAGGTAATTTTACGGCTGTGTGGTAATTAAACATGCGCGATTACTGGCGTTACTGGTGATATTGGCGATCCTGGCCACTAATCTTTCTAATCGTACAGGGAAAAATGTTCTCTTTACAAAATCGTACAATTTTTTGTAAAAACACTATGATTATGTCAGGCACACGAGTTACATGTGTGTGTAATTTCCTATTACTCTCGATTTTTTCATATTGTGGCAGCCTTTTGCGTTTCTTTTTGTCCAATTCCAGTTTATCCAGGAAGTTCTGACCGTCTAATGTTATCTAAAGTGCAAGAATGCATGTGATCTGAATCTGTTGACCTATATTGTGCCAATTTGATGGTGAATTTTGCCAACATTAACAATGTGAAGGTGATCACACATTTTATTACCTTCTATTCTGCTTTTATTGGAGAGGGAACTTCTTATTTCATGCATTTGCTGGAAGTTTGTCTTATTTTTCTTGTGAGATGATCCGTGAGGCTTATGGGTCTGTTGTTTTCAAGGTTACTGGAATCTACTTTCTGAAGCTCAACAAGGAGGACTTTAGAATTCCTCTTGCGTTCTTGCGAAAGGGTGTTGTTCAATTTCAGTTTTTTTGTCCCATTCTGGGGCTATAAAATGCTTCACGATTACTCTATTTTTTTTTCGAGTTTTGAATGTTGTTACTTCCAATGATGCTCGATGGAAGTTTGGAAAAGTTCCACTCTGGAATAAGGTTTAATGGTATATGGTGTATGTCTATAACACACGCCTCTTGTTGTTATGTCATTCTCTTCTCATGGTCCTTTTTTTGACTCTCATTCTTCCTCTGATTTCTCCTCTCTGGTGTATCTTTGTCCAGCAAGAGGAACCTACTCCCGAACTTCTCAAAGATTTTCGTGAGCTTCGGTCGTCGATGGTTCGCAATCGCCTTTTTGAATCTAGCAAGATCTACTACGTCTACAAGCTCCTCTCTACCTTCAGTCTCCTCATCGCAAGTTGGACTATTGTGGCTTGGTCGACGTCATTGTTGGCGCTGCTGACTTCAGCAACTTTTTTGGGTCTATTCTTCCAGCAGTCAGGCTGGCTCGCACACGATTTCCTCCACCATCAGGTGGGTAGTAGTCTCGTTCTTAACTCGCTCCCTACAAGCTATGGTGGATATTGCAAAGACTAGAATTTGATAAGGGGAGATTATTCTGCAATGGTGGTACTGAACCAACTGTCATGAGATTTCACTGATCCATTTCAGGAAATTTGTCTGTATTTGAAATTGTGTTTGAATTGGCAAAATGGGCTTTATATGTTATTTATGTACCTCTTGTTTCCGGTATATCCTTTACATCATATATTATAGATTCTGTCATTACTACTATAATATCTTTGGGTAAAAACTCTTTTCCTTCTGTAATCTTTTTCCATTACCGACATAACTCTTGCTTCATCTTTTCAGAGTCCACTGCTTTGTGATTGGTTTCCCATAGAGTGTTTCATTTTAATTTGCCTTCTACCTGTTAACTCCTACTCATACCTCTTCCTATACTTCTCCTTAACAGAAAAATTTCCTTCTTCTAATTTACAGGTTTTCAAATCGCGCTCGTTAAACCACTGGATTGGAGGCTACTTCTTGGGAAATATAGCTATGGGATTCAGTGACTCCTGGTGGACATCAAAACACAACCTTCATCATGCGGCTCCTAATGAATGCGATGAATCCTATCATCCGGTAGACCCAGATATTGATACTATTCCTATTCTTGCGTGGAGCTTGGAGATGTTGGAGACTGTGGAATCAAAAACAGTGCGAAGTTTTCTTCGCTGGCAACAGATATTCTTCTTTCCAGTTCTGTTGTTCGCTCGTTTTTCATGGTGAGTGGAACTGCTAGTCTACCAATAGTGATGAATTCCACCAATTCTTCAAGATCCATTTGTGTTTTTTTTTTCTTTTGTCCTTCCTGTTTTTTTTTCAATTTTTGAGTTACTCCTCTCTACCTTTGGACAAGTGCACGTTTATGATGGTTCACACATGCTTTGTTAGGTCTCAGAATAGTGCACTGCTCATCGCTATTAGAGTTAGTCACTCTAATTCGAGTGAGCGTCATTTTGGTGTTAATAACAGTATTTTGTGAGTGGCACATAATGAGCCAGGCGGCAAAACAAGTTTCAGTGTAGCTAATTCGAACAAAGTGTACACACCAGTAATGTACCAGCTGTAATAGCCATGTGCGTTGTACCAAATTCTTTTCTTTATTCGATGTTGAATTATCATTTGTGGTGATGTGGTTTCAGGCTTCATTCAAGCTGGCTCCACGTTCTTTATAGCCCTATGTCTTCTGAAAAACGGACATTGGAGACTGGTTTTTTATCACTACATTATGTTTGGGTTTTTGGCCTCGCGTTCGCTTATCTACCAGCTGGAAAGGCTCTATTGTGGATAGTGGCGGCAGAAATTATTAGTGGATTTTTCTTAGGCATCGTGTTTGTACAGAGCCACAATGCGATGGAAATTTACTCAGACCCCAAGGATTTTTACAGTGCTCAAGTGAGTGTCCACTTATCTTCACTATTTACTTCCCTGGGGTCCTTATTCTAGACGTTTCTTCTCTTTCTGATGTTTTTCATGTATCTGAAGTTCGTATGGCTGCTTATTATTCTGTTAATAAAAGAGTCGTTGTTCTGTTAGTGTAGTGTCTATTGTCATGCTGTTAATCAAATTGTATATTGCTTATCTGTACATTAATTCTGGCATAACTATTGTTTCTCCATGTTGATTTTGATTCCGGTTTTTGTATTTTGGTAAGTCTTGCAAACCACCGAACAAGGCTTTTCAAACGGCTTATGTACTGTATAAGTTCATGGACCTCTGGATGTTAAAATCGGGGTTGTACAGTAATTGTAAGAAATGTAAGGGGCCCCGAAGCTTCTTAGTATGATGTTGATGTCGTCATTCTCATTTTCTATTTTAATGACTCACAGATAATTTCAACGAGGGATATCCAGAGCTCTCTTTTTAACGATTGGTTCACAGGCGGTCTGAACCGCCAAATCGAACATCATTTGTTCCCAAACTTGCCTCGACATAACCTGAAGTACATAACCAAGTCAGTCCGCGATCTATGCATGAAACACGGTCTCCAGTTTGAAGATGTCAGTATGGCCACAGGCACATCATTGGTCATGCAACGGCTTGCGGAGGTTGCTGCTGCTGCATGATAAAAAGTCTCCCACTCCCCCTCCTCCCCATCCTCCTCCCTCTCCTCCGCCGTCTCCTCTCCTCCTCTCCTCCCCTTCCGTCTTCATCCTTTTTTGGATTCCTTCAAAACATTGGATGGATCTTGTTTGTTTTCTTTTATTTTTATTTTCTTACATAGGTTATTCATATTTTTTTTTTCGTCCATTTTTTGATCTTTTAGATAGGTCTCTCTCTCCACTAAGACAATCCAGACACTTCCCAGTAATCACTTTCAGATGTTGTATACGGGAGTTGGTGGAGGAGAGTATTTTCGATAAAGTAAATTGTAGATTTTGAATTTGATGGTGGAAAAAGACATCTTTTTGACTAATTTCAGTATTTCAGGACTGACTGCAAATGGGCAGTTGAGCATTAGGGCCACATAAAAGAAAGTAGAGGACATGGTTGGTGGGTGATAATACAAAAATTATCAGTACATTCTTTTGACTCTTATTTCTTTCGGTTATTGAGATTTAATCACAATTTCTATTACAGTAGTGGTATATCTGTGGCAAATGGAGTGCAGAAAGTAATCAACTTGCTATGAACTTCAAAACTTGTGTGGAGCGAAGAACGGCCTTTCACTGCAATAGTTCCAAACTTGCTAAAAACTAAAAAAATGCAGAATTCATTTGTTTAGCTTGTCAACATTTTTGCAAGTTTTCCCTCGCTTTGAACATATTTTGCTTCACATGTTCATTTCCTTCATTCTTTCAGCTTGTCTTTTGGTTTGGACTGTTATCATTTGCTTCTGAAGGAATTTGACAAGAAAGCTGTTTTACAGTGAGTGATGACAGTACCAACGCCCGTTCCTGGTTGAGTTCATCTCTCTTATTTAATTTAAACTTTAATTACCTGAATCATAAATTAGTGTGTAAACACTATTTAGTTCAGGGGCGCAGAACGGGTTAAATTGTGAAACATACTTCAGTTTGGTTACTCCCAAAGTGATATTGTTATTAATCACTAACTTTTAGGGAGGATAGCCGGTATACCGAATGAATGTTTTTGAGCATGTCATCTGTCCTCATGGGGGTGAAAATGTTGATTAGTATGAGCTTTTTAGCTTTTACCGACTATGCTACTCATTTTGGCTACACTTTACAGTACTTGCGCTAATTCACGTTGACTGTGAATATTTTCTTATGGTTGATCGACAATTCATCTTGTAGGTAGTAAATCATGCAATCGGCACTCGTGCGAAGCTAGTTGGTGCATGTAACCAGGGAGCCGTAAACTCAGTATAGTCTGCTTGTTGCGAATTTACTTTTTTCTTTCTTTTCTGTAACTCTTCTGCTGGTCTTTCTGATTGAAGCTGGTCAGTGTTGTGATCTTCCGGTCAAATCAAATAAATGTGCAACTGGGTGAAATGGTGTTCAAATTGTTGTTTGAACATTTTTTTTTCTTAGTGAATGTATGCAATATAGCTTTGATGGTAGGTGTGAAAGTAACAAAAATCTAATCTTCAGGTTTTTAAATACAGAAAGCTTGCCATTAATTTAATTTCCTGTACCCATGCTCAAATTTTTCAACCGTGTCTAGTGATTGCTCAGTTGTAAATTTTGAGCTCTTAAGCTCAATATACAACATATACTGTGTGGTAGAGGAGTTTTCTGGAAAGAGAGAAGACAGGGCAGGAGAAAGCTGGAAGGGCGCTCAAGGGAGGTACAGTCTTGAAAAGGGATAAATTAGGTCATATTAAAGACATCAAGGTTACATTTGATGTTGAATATGTTGTTTTGAATTCGACAGAAGTATTCGATACGGTACAGTACACCATGTATCGCTATCAGTGTTAATGTTTTTTTCGCCACTTATAATACATTTTATCCGTACACAATTGTCGGATTTTCAATTTGAAACCGCCAATCGGGAGCTGACAATGTTACCTCTCAATTGCAACTGTCAGATCCAAAATTCGATAAGTGTGTACGGAGAAAATATGTTTCAAGAGGCAAAAAAAACATTAAGGTTATGTCCCCATGTGCATAAGTAAGGGTTTTTTTTCTGTCGTTTTGCTGTAAAACTTAGCGCCGTACTGCGTAAGTTGAATCCGTACGAAAGAATCGCAAATTTGTAGAGTACAATTTGCGTCATTCTCGAATTTAGGATGTATGAAAATTTGTCATCTTGTGTTTTTCAACCCACCCCCACGACAAAAAACGTCATCTTCAACCTTACGTTTAAAACACATGCGCGATGTGTTTTAAAACTAGGGATTTTCTACAAACAAATAGGAACATATATTCGAAAGTGCCGTAATTTCCGAAAAAAATCACACGATTTCCAAAGACAAAGAAAAGTACAGAATTCGCTATGTTTTGTTCGTTTGCGTTCGAATACGACGAAGAAAAGTACACAATTTGTTTGGTTTTGTCCGTTTTCGTCCAGTAAGGATTTTTTTTTTGCAGGGGGTCTTCAAATTCCAATGCCATTTCACGTCGACCGGGTAGGAGACGCGAAGGCAAAGCGCCTCGTCTTCAACCGTGAAACGGCACAGGCTGGAAGGCGGTACGTCTACAATGTCACGGTAAGACAATGCGACGTCACACGCACTTCCAAAAAATAACGTGCGACCACAGATTGTAGACGTTGACAACCGTCACGGGTATTGTCAACGTATACAATCGTCACACGCGTAAGTTACGATTTCGTCCTTACAGACATAGGGACACTTGAAAACCGGGTCCGGCGGATCCGCGCTAAAATACAAAGTAAGTTCGCTAAATTATAAGTACATGGGGACAAACCCGAACACTAATAGCTAGTGTTGGGTATCGAGGACCATTTGCCAATATTCGATATATATCGAATTTCAGGTACCCGATAATCGATATATCTCTTCAATACATCGAATTTCAAATCATCGCGATATATTGCCGATATATCGCCAATATATCGAAGCTTAAAAAAAAAAAAAAATCTTGCTAGTCAATTCTCGGAAGAAGAGAAGGACAGCTGTCAAAGTGGTTGAGGATGTTTTTTTTTTTTTTTCACGGAAACTGCGAATCGGAAACTGTAAATGGATTAATTGAGCACCTAATTAATTGAGAATTGATAAGCTGCAGCTGCTAGAACTACATGCCGCTGCAGCCAGAACTAGTGCTACTGCAAATGCTAGTACTAGATACTGCTGCTGCAAGTAGTACTAGCAGGTAGTACTAGCTACTGCTACTCCAATTAATAAAAATAAGAATAAGATTTTACAATTTGTACACTTCAAAAAATAATTAATAATAATAAAAATAAAAGTTCACATTTTATTAGTGTTGTGTATTGGTAAAAAACTTATCGCGATAACACCGATACCGATAGTTATCGGTTATCGAACGGTCAGCGGTCCCGATATATTTGTACTTTCTGTACTTTCTGTCCGGAGTGCTTTCTGTCCGGTAAACTGAACGGTAAATTTACAAGAAATGTACGGTTTTTTACGGGAAATGTACGGAATTTGACGAAAAAATACGTTGCACTGTAGTACTTTTTGGGCGGTTAACTGAACATAAATTTTACGGGAACGTACGGAATTGTACCGATAAACTGATTATCATGGAACGGTAAAAAGACGGCGGACACAAAGTACAACGGATGCAAAATAACATTATGCGCGCCGCCGGAATCGAACGGACGACATTCAATGAGAAAATACGAGCGGACGGTCAGCGTGAGCGCCGGCATCTCGGAATGGCTTTTTTGGCGGCTTTTGCCAAAAAAGCCGACGGATTGACACGTGGCAGGTTTCCAGTGGATTGTCCGTTTTTGTTTAATACGACAAAGAGAAGTACACAGTTTGTTTTGTTTTGTCCGTTTCCATCCGGTACGGATTTTTATTTTGCAGGGGTCTCAAGGTTCCGATGCCATTTCACGTCGAGCCGACAATAGACGCAAAGGCAAAACGCATCTTCTTCAACCGTGAAACGACACAGGCAGGAGGGCGGTAGGTCTACAATGTCACGAAAAGTCACGCGACGTCACAAGCAGTTACGAAAAATAACGTGCGTCATCACTGATTGTAGACGTTGACAGTCGTCACTGGCATTGTCGACGTATAATCGTCACGCCCTTAAGTGACAATTTCGTTTGGTACACATAGGGACACCCGAAATCCGAGTCCGCCAGATCTGCGCTAAAAAACAAAAAAAAACATCTAAGATTGAAGTACATGGAGACGCACCCTTAAAGGTAGACGCCGCAAAATGTAACCGACAAAAAAGTAATAATTCCGTAATTCATATTATTAATTATTTAGTACGTAGAGATTTCACATACGAAAAGGTCAAACTAATTAAGTCAAAGTATAATCTGAAAAATAAAATTTGCAGACTGTTCTTTTCATGCTTTCAGGCAGGAATCCCTACCAATCTGCAAGCATTTTTGCAGGCATCTACCAATCTGCAGATTGGTAGCCATTACGGCTTATCCATTTCCAGCGACTAATATTATAGAAAGGTTACACTTTTAGTTTTCTCCATGGATTCCCAAGGAATGGGAGCTAGCATGGGAGGTGAAGAGGATAATGACACTGAAATGCTTCCGGATATTTACTACCAGTTGCAGCAACATGAGTACTAGCAACAGTAGAAAAAATAGTTATAATATTTTGTTTTAAAAAGCCTCGATATATTGACGATACGATATATCGGCGATATATCGCGATACATAGCTTACCAATAATCGAAGCGATACATCGATTATCGGGTACTTGAAATTTGGTATATTATTGAATATCGCCAAATGGTCCTCGATACCCAACACCAGTAATATGTATAGCATAGCCGACGGCTGTGAAAAGACAAAATCAAGATATTTTTCTATGATCTATTTGGTACCGTTAAACGTTCACTTTCTTTGACGTCCAACGATTATCGTTCAAACATAGTTTTAACATGGGAAGACATTCATGCATTATTTTTTTTCCCCTCAAAACACTGGTGTATTTTTTTCGGGAACACTCATGAAAAGCCTTGCAGGATAAATTAAAAAAGCACGATGGTAAACCATTTGAGTCTGGGGGTACAAAAGGGGTGGCATGACTAACACTGAAAAACAACAATAAAAAACAAAAAGAGCGACGAGAACACAAAAAAAAGGAAGCAACAACAAGGAAAATAAAAGCACCCTAACTCAAAATGAAAAGCACGGCAACTCACAAAAACAAAAGTACAAACCCCAACCCCAACCCTAACTCAATTAAATATCTACGAAAAACAACCATGTAAGTCCCCCCAACCCGGGGAGCACGTTGAGGGACTTCCGGAGCACGACGACGATCCATAACCGCATCAATCGATCGGGGGAGAATAGAAGCCTGCACTCGCTATAGAGCCACAGATAAGCGTTGACGGTAAAAAGAAGTAAGGACCGAAGGAGGAGGGCTCCCAGGTCCTCGACGCTCGAAAGCACGCCGAGCACAAGTACGAACAAACTCGTCTAGTGGAACACCCAAACAACCAAAGATCTCGACCGCGATCGGAATAAAGTCATCCATAGGGTCCCGGTGGGCATAATCACGCTCCTTCGCCTTAGAGGCATCACGAGCTACCACCCCAAGATGTCGAGCCGCCTGACCAACAACTCTAGCTGAAGTAGGGTAAGTAGGGTTTACCAGAACAATATCACCGAAAATGCGACGGGTACCATCAAGCAAAAGAACATCGATCCGATGCGAGGGAATAATATGAGAAACATCTCAACGCATAGAAAAGCCCCCTTGTGAAGTGATAGTCGCAACGGTGTCTCGAATAGTGTCGAGCGCTTGGATCTAATCTCCCCCATGGGAGCAACGAAGCAAAAGGACACCATCGGACCCCAAGACACGACCACATGCACAAAAAAGAGAGCCAAGTAAAGGAGGGTGGGTGTCGAGCGTGCCTGAGTAACGTGAGGGAAAAGCCCACAGCCCGGAGTCGTCGACATCGGAGTCCTACAAATAACCCCCAAATGCGAATGCTTCCCAAAATGATGGTCATGCCCACTGCTGCCCACATCCCTCCCATAGATATGCATGCAAAATAGGAGAGATGCTTGGACAGGGAATAAGGTTGAGCGCAAGGGAAAGGCGAAGGTTATCCTCTCCCCCTTCCTTCCCCCCCCTTGGCCGGGGAAAGGGATTAAGGTCTCGGGAATTAGGCTGATATCCCAATTTGCTTTTCCCTACGGGAAGTCGATCGCACTTGTTCCCTCAAAACCCACTGTCCTGATCCAGGGGATTCCAGTTTACTCCGGGAGGGTCACTCCAGAGCAAAGAGAACTCCAGATGAAGACACAAATGCACTACCACGTAGAAATATATATAGGTAATACGATTGTCTTTCCATATTTAACAATATTTCCTTGTCCCAGAAAAGAGAATAAAAAAAAGATAATGTGAAATATAGCGAAGCAAGCTTAACGTATCTCAACAATAAACGATGAAAACGAGAGAAAGGCGATCCCTCTCCCGATAAGATCGTAAATCGGTATGGTGCCCCTTTAACCTCCAGTGTCCGCAGCTCGGTCCTGACAAGACTCTTCCCAGTTTCAAACTGCAAAAGGTCAAAAAATCACCCAGAAAGCAAATAGTGCCAACTACCCACCCGAACTGTGATTCCCACAAAAGACAGATCCAAAACCAAGATGGTAATAGAGTCAAACAAAACAAAGATTCTCCAAAAGAAGGTTTGTTGGATTTTCTGAGAGTTTTCACATGAGACAGTAAAGAAAAGCAACCTGTCTCTTTCAACCCAAAGCGCCTTATACATCAAAGTTTGTCAAATTCCAGGTCCAAAAGTCAAAGCTACGTTATTAACCAATGAGCGTTAAGCAAGTGTAAGGGAACCGACACAAGACAAAACAATCCGTACTGCACTCGGGGAAAAACGTTTTGCTTCGGATTGCGGCTACATCTGCGTGCGGAAGTTATTATTTGGTCCACAATTATAAGACAAAGTCTTGAAAAGGACACTAACTTGCCAGACTTTGACCTGATGAAATTAATGGACCAGAGGTCAGTTGCGCCTGAACTAAATTCCTATTGGCACTAACAACTTAATCTAGATAAAAATCCGGAAAATTACGTGGTTTTCCACAATGTACCCCCCAAGGGGGCTGGTGGAAACAGGTCCCATGTAACAGAATTGCTATCTTTGAGACGGTAGAACGATGTTATCTAGCCTCCGTTAGGCGTGAAATAAAGTGAGTTCTGCTCAGTTTAGGAAATACAAGGATCTTGTCTGGCTTGCTGCACTCATTCCTCCGTAATCTAAAGACCGTACAGGGTAAAAATGGCCTAGAAATCCTTGGTGCTATAAAGGTATGCCTGAGAAGCATACGAGCTTGACACCTGTCGAACGTGCCTGAATAACGTGAGGGAAGGGCCCACAACCCGGAGTCGTCGTCATCGGAGTCCTGCAAATAACCCCCAAATGCGAATGCTTCCCAGAATGATGATCATGCCCACTGATGCCCACATCCCTCCCATAGATATTTATGGAAAATAGGAGAGATGCTTCGACAGGGAATAGGGTTAACCGCAGGGGAAAGGCGAAAGTTATCCTCTCCCCTTTCCTTTCCCCCCCTTGGCCGGGGAAAGGGATTTGGGTCTCGAGAATCAGGCTGATATCCCAATTTCCCCCCTTCTTTGTCAATAGTGACTAAGATATTAAAAAAATTACCCGCTCCATTCGCAGTTCCCACATTCGCAGTTCCCACATTCGCAGTTCCCACAGAACCTGGTGTTGGAGGGTAGAGGGTGTGTCTCCGAAGAATAGGGAAGACAGGTTGAATGCCAGCACTGACAACACTGATTGCAAACCAATATGTCGTGTTGCTTGGAGGACTGAGTGCAAACTTATGAACAGGAAGGAGGATCGGCAAAGTAAGTTAAGTGGAAAGTGGGTTCGTCTTCAAACCCCCAAAGATGGAATAGGGCCACATTGATCTGATTCTCTTTAATTCGTTGACCATCCTTTCCCTCCAACGTATGAACCCCTTTGTTGGAGACTTCAACCACTTTCAAAATTACTCTCCCGGCAGAAATATCCAGCGTGTCCTTCTTCTGTTGCATCCGATATACATAGTCCCCTGGTATAAATTGTCGCTGCCGGGGAACATAATTCCCGCTCCGGCGTTGAGAATACCACAACTGATCTCGGTGTTGAGCCGCCTGCAAATTTCCCATGGCGAGAGGCATCTCTCGGAGGAATATCTTGTCTCTATCAGCGATCAGTTTTCCGACTGTCCCCTTGACATCCATCTCCGAAGGACCATCACTTGGGACGATGCAGACCCGGGCAAGATGGGATGCCGTCCAAATAGAATGAAATAAAGGCTATAGAAGTGGAGAGAAGCCTGTATGCTGAATCTGTAACCCATAGCAATCCAAGGCACTTTTCTGTCCCACTCCCCCATATCTTATTCATCTGCATATTTTCGTAGACCGTCGGCTTGAGGGTGGTCACGTTTGGTCAGTCGATGGCCGACTAGACATTTTTCCAAGAGGTTGGAAAATTCTCCGGCAATTTCGGAACCTTGGTCAGTTAGAACTTCCGCAGGCGCGTCGAATTGGGCTAAAACCCTCTGCAAAAAGGCATATGCAATTGCCTTTGACTCCTTCCAGGGCCAAACCACCAACACGATCCACTTGGAAAAATGTTCTTTCAAAACCAGCTCGAAGCGGTTCCCACGCATGCTGGTCAGAAGAGGTCCCAAAAGATCCAACGACCACAGATAAAACATCCCTCGGATAGGAAGCGAATGAAGCTCAGTCCCGCCCTTTTTGTCAAAAGTCGCCTTGACTCGATCGCATGAGGAGCAAGTCTGCAAAATTCGGTTGACTTGGGTCCGCCACCCATGCCACCAATAAGAGCCCGTAACCAGGGAGGTGGTCCGCTTTTGACCGAAGTGTCCACATTGTCAATGGAGATTGGAAATAAGAGTTTCTCGGTCAAAGCGGGGAGGAACCACTTTCCTCGAGCCGTCTGACCATTTCCAAAGAAGAACGCCTCTATCCCAATCATAAGCAACCATCTGGGTCTTTACTCGAGATAATTGAATTCCAGTCAAGTGGGGAAGAGGCAACCCCTGCTGGATAGATTGGATAGCATCGAGGTCGTTCCGGATGTCCTTCCGTCCGGCACCTATGGGCGCCTGCCCCTCCACGTAGGCCAAAAAAGTTGACAGTTCCCCCCCAGATTGGGGAAGCCAGATGAAAGCAGAGGATGCTCGAATGAGCCCCAAACTGATCTCAGGGTCCTCATCGTGTTGATTCCCGGTAGAATCCATTGTGGAGGGATCAGGTTTCCGGCTAAGTCCGTCAGCATTCCCATGGATTTCCCCTACCCTATGAACAATGTCGAAATCATTTTCCTGCAGGATAAGAACTCATATGGCGAGTTTGCCGGTTAACTTACTATTTTCCATGATCCATTTCAGGGGTTGGTGATCTGTAATCAAGGTGAAATGGACTCCGTACAAGTAAGGCCGGAAATGCTGAATGGCCCAAACCGCTGCGAGTAACTCTCAGTGGTAACTGCTATAATTCCCCTCTGCTCTGTTGTTGCTCCGGCTGGAGAAGGCCACCACATATTCAGCTCCAGCGTCATCGACTTGAGCCAAAACCGCTCCCAATCCAAACCAGCTCCAGTCGATATAAATGAGGAAAGGCCTCTGGTGATAAGGCATCCGGAGCACGGGGTGCTGCTTCAGAGCATCGTTCAAGAAGTGGAAGGATATCTGTTGTTCTTCGGCCAACTGCCACTCTTGGTCCTTCTGCAATAGTTGGTTAAGGGGATGAGCATGACTACTCAACTCGGGGATAAACCGCCGATAGTAGTTGGATCTCCCACCCTAACATTCTAAGCTCGTGACACGAAGGTTTGGGCATGGTGGGCATGGTTTGGGCATGGTGGGCATTTGGGGCTTCCAAATCCCAGCCCAATAAGCCGTCATCGTTGGCACCGGTTGTGCCTTGAAGCTCAAGCTCCGCGAGCTTTTGTAACAACTCTTGTTTCCACTTTTGGAGTCGTTGTGCTGGTGTAAGAGGAGCAGACCGGGAAGAAGAACCCAAACAGAGGGAAGCTAACTCTGCAGCCATTGCGGCCAATTGCTGACTCTGCTGTTGTTTGATGATTTTCGGCATAAGCATTGCAAGAGCAGCCGATGCCCGATCAAGTCTCTCCGGCGGGGACGGAACTTGGCGCCCCCAAGGGTAAAGAAGTTGTAGTGGGACGGGGTTAACGGCCATTTCCCCCTCTTTGGCAAACAAAGCAAATTGCATCATTTCCTTGGGAACTCCGTTGTTCTGGAAACATTGCCCTTCCTTCTGGCCCAAGAAACCACAAGCTTAACACTTGGCCCCCTCGGTGGTATATTTGCTCCTGATCTCGTTGGAGATTTGAGCGTCATCAAATTTTGGAAGTTTTATTTGCCGCAACTGGGATTGGGACACCTTAGAGGTTTCGCTCCAGGGCGTTGGATCGTAAGTATCCTTGGTTACCGCTGTTTTTCTTCCCCACCACTTCTCCTTTGAGCCGTTCCTGCTGCTTTTAGGTCCTCTCTACACGTTCCTTTTCCCATTCCTTCAGCTTTAGTGCTAGCTCCGGTTTCATTTTTCTGGTGCAGTGCTTCCACCTATGGTCTGGTTGCTGACAATTCATGCAATTTTAAATGAACACTCTCTCACCTGCTCCCATTGCGGGTTTTGACCCATTGTCAACTACTTGCTTCCCCTTAAGCTTCCACAAAGTTTGAAGTTCCGCATGTTCCTCCTCACTGAAGGAAGTCTCCCCGGCAAATCTTGCAAAATTTGCGCGACCCTTGGCGGTCACAGCCTTCTCCCTTGCCTCAATGTGGACAAAGTGATCGTACAATTTCATTGCCACCAGCGAAATGTCACTGGCGGAGGGGTTACTGTCCTGAATCGCCTGTCAGGTAATCCAATAATCCATAGCTGTCTGCCCTGTTGGCCTGAATGAATTACAGACAGCTATGAAGTATTTGGTAGTCATCGTCGGAAGATCAATTGTGGACAGCTTTGTTTTCTGCAAAGGCTAGAGAGTCGGTTAAAGAGGGTCTGCGGAGTCTCGTTCTTGAAACAGAAGAATATCGTGAATTCCTTGATTGCAAACTCGTTCCTCCCGGTGTAGAGGAGTCTCTAGATGTTAAGCAGGGTCGTACATGGGTTCGGATTGGCAACCATGCACGTTGCTGCCTGAGATGCCTGAATTGCTTGCAGCTGGTTAACATAGGCACCTCCCTATGCCTGTAGTTTCATATCCTGGGTATAGGTAGCCGTCACAGGGATTGCATCCGCCGCAGCCAAGTCAACTTCCGCTTGTACCCTAGCAACATCAAGGGCTGGATCCAAGATTTTGATGCTAGGGGCCATCAAAAGTGGTTGACGCTCTTTGTAATCCGCCAACGCCCCTCCAAAAAGGTAGTTGACCATCATGGGGAAGAGGGTTGTTTCAAAGCCATCCGGAATGACTCCTCCCTTGTATTTATTGATCTCAGATATGGTGAATGATTTCCAGAACAATTTGAAATTTGAAAATGCGATCCCCGAGTTCTCTCCCGTAAAGATCCAAATGTCCCCCATCTGTTTTTCTTCCTCAGCAAGATTGGAGAAATGGGAAGATGAATGCACCGTAGGACTGACAAACTACGCAAGCGAGATGACTCTGACGTCCTCTTCCTCGGGTACGGAACCATCTCCTCCTCCGGTAGGAGGTGCTGCCCTGGAAGGTGAGGATCCCCCTCCCAAAGAGGAAGTATCTGCACAATAAAATATGATTGGAGGAAGGATGTTCCCCACTACTCCTCTATATCCAAGAGAGTATTGTTCTTCCCCGAGATTTTGCTCCACCGAGGGGATGTGGAGGCGAGGTCGGTTCAAAGGAGGCCCTTCGGAAATGGGTGGTGGCGGAGAAGGTGACGGCTGGAGGTTTTGAGGAGAAGATGTATGTCTTCTTGGTTGCCTTCGGAAGGACTCGGGTGGGGGAGTTCCTGAGCTCGAGGATGGGGAACGCCTGTGAAATGGTAAGAAAACGCCGTGTTTGAAAGGTAAGACAGGCGGATCCGGTGACCCACGAACAGCCGTAGCGGGTGAAAACGATGAAGAGGGAGAGGAGGCGGGAACATCCCGGGGCTCGATTGTAGGACCTCGGAGGTGAGATGATGGAGGAGAAGATCTTCCAGGAGATGGTGAAAGGGGGTGTTGACAGCCTCAAGGGAATGTGAATCCTCTCGTCTGGTCGTAACTCCACCAAAGCTTCCACGGTGGAAGGAACCTCCACCGACACAAAGGTAGGTTCCTCCCGAGAAAGAGAAACAGACTCAGGAGGTAAATCTGCACCCAAACCCTTCATGTTAGGTTCAATGTTTCCCCCCCCTTCCCGCTGAAGAGGAGGCTTTCGGCTGGTATCCGAGGAAGGAACCTTTGGTTGGGTGCTTGCAAGAGGAGAAGTCCCCAGAGCCAGCGCTTCAGGATGCAGCTCATTCTTGATGTAGGAGGAATCTGCACGATGAGAATCCAACTAGATCTACGCTTAGCTCCCCGAATACGTTCCAGCTCCTGTTCTCATAACTTCCGCCTTTCTACCTCTAAGGCTTCCCAATCCACCGTGATGGGTTCGGCCCCCGCCGTAGCCTTGCCCTGAGATTTTAGAACTTCCACTAGTTCCTTGGCCTTTTTGACTACTTTAGTAAGATCTGCTATCTCCATCCCTGGAATTTCGGGATCATCAAGTCTAGTCCGCCACCCTCCCTCGGACAAATCCTCTGGGTCCGTACCCAGAACCTCTGGATCAGTTGGTTTTGATCGCCAGAGCCCTTCGATAGGGCGGACACGAGTTGCTGTAGGAAAAGGTCTCTCTGTTGAGGCGGACACAGGAGTTGGGGACGTCTCCTCTTTGGGAAGAGGTGCGAATCTCCCCTTGCTGTCCCAGTGGTCAAACCTCTTTCCCCTCAAGGTATCTTGAGCTTCCCTCTCGCTAACCCCTTCTCCTCTACGAGGCCTCGAGGAGGTGCGTCCCCGGGGGGGTTTGGTGGCTACGGTTTCGTGAGAGGAAGAGGGAGGAGGGCGAGAACAGGGAACTCTCTATGACTGATCTGGCACCGACTGTGAAGAGTTGCTCTCCGAAGAACTGCTCAAAATCTCCACTACCACACCCACGGGTCTAACCACTCTGACTCGATTTGTTTGAGCCACTCAAGTACGAACTCCTTCTTCACCTTCAGCTCATGGAGGTCGTGAAGGGCAAGGAGTTCTTTACAACCTGGGCGACGTGGGTCCATCAAAACAGCGGGGTCAATCTAGATCTCGGCCCGGGGAATCTTAGATCTGGTGTGAAGACCGACATCAGGGAGGGGACCCAAATGGGGCTCCCTCCGTGCCTGCCGCTTTGGCCGAGCCCTGGAAGACACTCGGTTCCTTTCTTGGGCTTGAGCCAAGGCTTCTTTCCTTTCCTCAACATAGACCTAAGCGGCCTCCGCCAAGGAAGGATAATTTTTGAGAGTTAGCCTTGGAGGAGGAGGAGCGGAAGAAGCACCAGCCAGTTCCTTGGCCAGAGAATCAAAGACAAACTCCATGGGTACAGACTCCTCGGTCCTCTGAGACTTCTCCTCCTATATGGGCCTCTCCGGTTGACTCTGCTCTCTAGATCCATTATCCGGAGTCTCTTCTTCCCCCATGATGACAAAGGTAACGAGCGAAAGAGTAATGAATGTAACTAGAGCTCACTTCCAAAAAGAGAGCGTACAAAGTCAAAGCTCTTATCCCCTCTAATCCACGTGACAAGTGGCTTTTCAGTACTGTGCTTTTCCCTACGGGAAGTCGATCGCACTTCTTTCCTCAAAACCCACTGTCCTGATCCAGGGGATTCCAGTTTACTCCGGGAGGGTCACTCCAGAGCAAAGAGAACTCCAGATGAAGACACAAATGCACTACCACGTAGAAATATATATAGGTAATACGATTGTCTTTCCATATTTAACAATATTTCCTTGTCCCAGAAAAGAGAATAAAAAAAAGATAATGTGAAATATAGCGAAGCAAGCTTAACGTATCTCAACAATAAACGATGAAAACGAGAGAAAGGCGATCCCTCTCCCGATAAGATCGTAAATCGGTATGGTGCCCCTTTAACCTCCAGTGTCCGCAGCTCGGTCCTGACAAGACTCTTCCCAGTTTCAAACTGCAAAAGGTCAAAAAATCACCCAGAAAGCAAATAGTGCCAACTACCCACCCGAACTGTGATTCCCACAAAAGACAGATCCAAAACCAAGATGGTAATAGAGTCAAACAAAACAAAGATTCTCCAAAAGAAGGTTTGTTGGATTTTCTGAGAGTTTTCACATGAGACAGTAAAGAAAAGCAACCTGTCTCTTTCAACCCAAAGCGCCTTATACATCAAAGTTTGTCAAATTCCAGGTCCAAAAGTCAAAGCTACGTTATTAACCAATGAGCGTTAAGCAAGTGTAAGGGAACCGACACAAGACAAAACAATCCGTACTGCACTCGGGGAAAAACGTTTTGCTTCGGATTGCGGCTACATCTGCGTGCGGAAGTTATTATTTGGTCCACAATTATAAGACAAAGTCTTGAAAAGGACACTAACTTGCCAGACTTTGACCTGATGAAATTAATGGACCAGAGGTCAGTTGCGCCTGAACTAAATTCCTATTGGCACTAACAACTTAATCTAGATAAAAATCCGGAAAATTACGTGGTTTTCCACAATGTACCCCCCAAGGGGGCTGGTGGAAACAGGTCCCATGTAACAGAATTGCTATCTTTGAGACGGTAGAACGATGTTATCTAGCCTCCGTTAGGCGTGAAATAAAGTGAGTTCTGCTCAGTTTAGGAAATACAAGGATCTTGTCTGGCTTGCTGCACTCATTCCTCCGTAATCTAAAGACCGTACAGGGTAAAAATGGCCTAGAAATCCTTGGTGCTATAAAGGTATGCCTGAGAAGCATACGAGCTTGACACCTGTCGAACGTGCCTGAATAACGTGAGGGAAGGGCCCACAACCCGGAGTCGTCGTCATCGGAGTCCTGCAAATAACCCCCAAATGCGAATGCTTCCCAGAATGATGATCATGCCCACTGATGCCCACATCCCTCCCATAGATATTTATGGAAAATAGGAGAGATGCTTCGACAGGGAATAGGGTTAACCGCAGGGGAAAGGCGAAAGTTATCCTCTCCCCTTTCCTTTCCCCCCCTTGGCCGGGGAAAGGGATTTGGGTCTCGAGAATCAGGCTGATATCCCAATTTCCCCCCTTCTTTGTCAATAGTGACTAAGATATTAAAAAAATTACCCGCTCCATTCGCAGTTCCCACATTCGCAGTTCCCACATTCGCAGTTCCCACAGAACCTGGTGTTGGAGGGTAGAGGGTGTGTCTCCGAAGAATAGGGAAGACAGGTTGAATGCCAGCACTGACAACACTGATTGCAAACCAATATGTCGTGTTGCTTGGAGGACTGAGTGCAAACTTATGAACAGGAAGGAGGATCGGCAAAGTAAGTTAAGTGGAAAGTGGGTTCGTCTTCAAACCCCCAAAGATGGAATAGGGCCACATTGATCTGATTCTCTTTAATTCGTTGACCATCCTTTCCCTCCAACGTAAGAACCCCTTTGTTGGAAACTTCAACCACTTTCAAAATTACTCTCCCGGCAGAAATATCCAGCGTGTCCTTCTTCTGTTGCATCCGATATACATAGTCCCCTGGTATAAATTGTCGCTGCCGGGGAACATAATTCCCGCTCCGGCGTTGAGAATACCACAACTGATCTCGGTGTTGAGCCGCCTGCAAATTTCCCATGGCGAGAGGCATCTCTCGGAGGAATATCTTGTCTCTATCAGCGATCAGTTTTCCGACTGTCCCCTTGACATCCATCTCCGAAGGACCATCACTTGGGACGATGCAGACCCGGGCAAGATGGGATGCCGTCCAAATAGAATGAAATAAAGGCTATAGAAGTGGAGAGAAGCCTGTATGCTGAATCTGTAACCCATAGCAATCCAAGGCACTTTTCTGTCCCACTCCCCCATATCTTATTCATCTGCATATTTTCGTAGACCGTCGGCTTGAGGGTGGTCACGTTTGGTCAGTCGATGGCCGACTAGACATTTTTCCAAGAGGTTGGAAAATTCTCCGGCAATTTCGGAACCTTGGTCAGTTAGAACTTCCGCAGGCGCGTCGAATTGGGCTAAAACCCTCTGCAAAAAGGCATATGCAATTGCCTTTGACTCCTTCCAGGGCCAAACCACCAACACGATCCACTTGGAAAAATGTTCTTTCAAAACCAGCTCGAAGCGGTTCCCACGCATGCTGGTCAGAAGAGGTCCCAAAAGATCCAACGACCACAGATAAAACATCCCTCGGATAGGAAGCGAATGAAGCTCAGTCCCGCCCTTTTTGTCAAAAGTCGCCTTGACTCGATCGCATGAGGAGCAAGTCTGCAAAATTCGGTTGACTTGGGTCCGCCACCCATGCCACCAATAAGAGCCCGTAACCAGGGAGGTGGTCCGCTTTTGACCGAAGTGTCCACATTGTCAATGGAGATTGGAAATAAGAGTTTCTCGGTCAAAGCGGGGAGGAACCACTTTCCTCGAGCCGTCTGACCATTTCCAAAGAAGAACGCCTCTATCCCAATCATAAGCAACCATCTGGGTCTTTACTCGAGATAATTGAATTCCAGTCAAGTGGGGAAGAGGCAACCCCTGCTGGATAGATTGGATAGCATCGAGGTCGTTCCGGATGTCCTTCCGTCCGGCACCTATGGGCGCCTGCCCCTCCACGTAGGCCAAAAAAGTTGACAGTTCCCCCCCAGATTGGGGAAGCCAGATGAAAGCAGAGGATGCTCGAATGAGCCCCAAACTGATCTCAGGGTCCTCATCGTGTTGATTCCCGGTAGAATCCATTGTGGAGGGATCAGGTTTCCGGCTAAGTCCGTCAGCATTCCCATGGATTTCCCCTACCCTATGAACAATGTCGAAATCATTTTCCTGCAGGATAAGAACTCATATGGCGAGTTTGCCGGTTAACTTACTATTTTCCATGATCCATTTCAGGGGTTGGTGATCTGTAATCAAGGTGAAATGGACTCCGTACAAATAAGGCCGGAAATGCTGGATGGCCCAAACCGCTGCGAGTAACTCTCCGTGGTAACTGCTATAATTCCCCTCTGCCCTGTTGTTGCTCCGGCTGGCGTAGGCCACCACATATTCAGCTCCGGCATCATCGACTTGAGCCAAAACCGCTCCCAATCCAAACCTACTCCAATCAGTATAAAGGAGGAAAGGTCTTTGGTGATCAAGCATCCCGAGCACGGGGTGCTGCTTCAAAGAATCCTTCAAGAACTGGAAAGAGATATGTTGTTTCTTCTGCCCACTGCCAAAGGGCTGGGGGTGACTACTGAACTCGGGGATAAACCGCCGATAGTAATTGGCTAGACCCGTAAAGGTGCGAAGGCCGCGATGTCCTATGGTGGGGGAAGAGCGTCAACGGTTGCCACCTTGACCATTTGGGGACCCACAGTCCTGGGAGCCACCTCATATCTGAGATAAATGACTTAATATACCCCAAAAATGCCTTTGCGCGGGTGACATTTCAAGCCCGATGCTTGGAGTGCTCGGAGAACGATCTGGATATGCACCAGGTGTTCCTCAAAAGTCTCTGAGAATATAATAACATCATCAATATAGCACCGGGCCTCATCGATTCCTAGGAGCGCTTCGTCCATTGCCCGTTGGAATTTTGCGGGTGCATTCTTAAGCCCGAAGGGCATGTAAATCCATTCATAAAGTCTTGAACCAACCCAAAATGCAATTTTGTCCCTGTGCTTCGGTTCCATGGCAATCTGGTGGAAACCATTCTTCATGTTGTTGAAATTTATAGATTTTAAGAGTATTTTCTAGGTTTAAATATGTTTGTATAAAAGGAAAAGAAAAGGACGGACAGCCTGCCTCCACCTCCGCTCTCTAGCCCCCATACTTGTTGTAGTCATTGAAGGTTAGAGAGGGTGGTTGATCCATGGCTGCCTTGGTTCAACAGGCAACTATTTTTAGTAGGTTACTAAAAATATACTCGACGGACCAGAGATATGATATCGTTACCTACGGTTCGTCAAGGTGACCGGTAGCGGTCATCTTTATCCTAATTGACTAGGACTAATGCTAAGTGCTATGGTATGTGATAGATATATATATAGTTCGGGTGAATTAAATCCATTTAACTACAACTGTTTACGGCGTACATAGATTCAGTTTTAGAAAGTACGTCGTACGATAGTAATTCAAAACGGATACCACGCATTTTGTTTCGACAGCGAAACAAATGCCGCACAAGTATTTATTACGGCCAAGATTGCGTTTCGCATAAAATCCAACGACGAACATCATCGCCGAAATCCCGGAGTGGTCACTTCTCCAGGTGTTCCTCAAAAGTCTTTGAGAACATGATAACATCATCAATATAACACTGTGCACAATCAATTCCTCGAAGCGCTTCGTCCATTGCCTGTTAGAATTTGGCCGGTGCATTTTTGAGCCCAAATGGCATATAAATCCATTCATAAAGTCTTGAACCGACCCAAAATGCGGTTCTCTCCCTATGCTTCGGTTCAATGGCAATCTCGTGGAAACCATTCTTCATGTCCATAGTGGAGAAGATAGTAGCGCCAACAAGGGAGTCAAATATCTCTTCCGAGGTCGGCATCGGATATCGATCAGAGATGGTGGCTGTGTTCAGCATACGATAATCTCCACACATCCAAAAATCTACAGTCTTCCCGAACGAGTCCTTTTTGGGAGGGAGAACTGTTGGGGAAGCGAACCCATGAAGTCCTTTACTTTCCTGAACCAATCTGGCTTCCACCAAAGTCTGGACTTTTGCCGTGATGAATTCATTTTCCTTGAAACTGAGAGGATAGTGCTTCTACCAAATAGTAGCTGTCTCGTCGATCAAATCGATTCGGAAAGGTGCCCATTTGTAAATACCGACATCTGTTTCTGACCATGAGAACACCTGCTATTTTTTCGGCCAATAGCTCGGAGAGCCGCGCCTTCTGCTGAGGATCGAACTGCTCCCCTAGTGTACATTCCATTTTCCCAGGCTCTACAGCAGCCCAAGCCTCCGGCGGTCTACCCTAGAGGTTAATCTCGAATTCCAATCCTACCGGTGGATCTGCCTCTACTCCTCCGGCTATGACGCTTTTGCTGACAACTTCCTCTAAGCTGTCGCCATCTGAGCCGCCGCCCCCCCCCATTGGGAAAACCTGCGGTGGTGAAACGTGAATTTTTCTTCTCTTTTCTCTCCCCCCCTCAAGCTGCAAGGTTGCCTTCATCGCTAACAACTGAGGAGCTTGAAGGTAAATAACTCTGGATTCGAGGACTTCAGACTGGAAAAGGCAGGTGCATGCTTGAGTACCCATATGATTGAATTCAGATCCATACTCTGCCCAATTAGGCTGCACCTTTGAAGGTATGAAATACCTGGTGCTGCTGTGGTGCCTTTATGAAATCCCATTGCTTCTTCCCGTTCTGCAATCATTGGTGTTGTCCACATCCCCACCTTACTGTCAAAAATCATTCACGTTGCTCCTTTCTGATAAGCGTGACTGTTAGGGAAAGGAACCAAAGTCGAGAAAGCACTTCGTGGTAATCCCGGTTTGTTACACCGAAAGAAAGGAGAGTGGTCTGGTCGCGTCACAGGGGTGGCCATTCTCCCTTCCCCAAGTATTTGCTACACCAAATTTTGCAGGTCGGGAATTTTTTTGTCCACAGTCGTCGGAGTACTTGAAGCGGGATCATATTGGTCCAATATGCCCTTACTCTGTGTGCACGCGATCCCATCTGTGTTGCGTCGAAAACCAAGGGAGCTCCTAAAATCTAGGTTACGTGATTCCAGCTGTCTGGAACAATTTCCTTTTATCATCTCCGGGGTGGACATTTTCCAGAACGTACCCTAGCGATGTGTCTTGGAGCTGTTGAAGCCACGTGATTAATTTGATCATCCGGTAAAATGTTCCACTTTTGCGGTCTTGATGCCCTCTTCCCTGTCTCGCTAAGGAGTATCCATGACAAGGCCAGCCTGCCAACACCAAATCCACTCTTCCCAAACTGGCTAGATGGGTTGCCATGATGTTTTCTACATTTTGGGGAAGGCTCCGGTGAGGTTTGGAAAAGGCGGTCACCGGTAGCTGTTGAGGGTATAGGTGATAAAGTTGATGGAGGCGGTGTTCGCTGACAGCTCGCGTCTCTGGTGATATTTCCACGGCTGTGTATGACTCCACCAGGATTCCTGTTTTCAAAGCCGCTTCCAAATCGGAACTAATTCCCAAAAATAGAGATAGAATACGCAGTCAGGAATCAGAGACTGCCAATGACACCACTTGTCGATTGAACTCCTCATTACAAGACTTGGGTTTGGCAACCATAGACAGTGGTGTAGAAATGGCTTCTTTCAATGATAAGGCCGAAAATGCCTTATCCACTCCCCGCCGGAGTTTTGCTACCTGCAATAATCTATTCTTATATTCTTTTTTCCACCGTTTGGAAATTAGGAATTGCTAGATTTCTCTGGCGATATTGGTGGAACTGCCAAACAGTTCCGTCGGAGATGATGTAGTGTACACCGGGTAGCAACCAGACACCGGGACATTTGTCTTCCCTCGGTTCCATAAATCCAAAAGAACCACCACTTTGGTTCCTTTCGGATTTCTGGGGTCCCGAACGGTACATTGTTCCTTCCACACGCTCAAACTCATATTGAGCCGGGTCCAAATGGCCATTCCCAACAGAATTTCAAATTGAGTCCCTTCCACCACCAAGAAGCGAAGCTCAATTTTCATCCGTTGGCCTCCGTCATCAGAAAACTCGATTTCCATGGCCTTGATTATTCCATGGACTGGTTGACTACAACTGCTTACGGTGCTTAAGCAGATATTGCTTGGGTAGATTTCGGGTCGGAGATCCTCGGGCATTTTCTGCAAAACGGAGGTGGTGATGAGATTGGGGAGCGCTCCGGTGTCGACCATAGCGTCCTGGTATCCCCCGTACCCGTTGAGCTTGAAGTTTCCCGTTCGGTTCAATATAAGAGCCACTGATAAGGCTTTGTAGTCCCTATCCACTATAGGTGTTTTCGGATCTGTGGACAAAAAGACTGCGGTTGGCGAGGTGGCCATGTTTACCCTCCCTTTCCTAGAGTGGATTTCTTCTCCCAATGCCTGAATGAGGATTTCTTAGGGCAGGTTGTGGTAGGATGCTAGAGTCTTCACGTGTGTGAGGGCATATGGCATGAGGTGCCACACTAGCATGACAACCGGTTTGGAGGAAGGAAAGGTTGCTTTCGGTGAAGATGGGGAGGAGTTCGGCTGCTACAGATCTTGATCTTGTTCTTCTTTCTCACTCTCGGAGCCGGATTCTGCGACTGGAGGTGTTTGGGGAGTGTCATTCTCCGGGCGTTCTGCCATATATTTCACAAACCAGTCCTGATTGTCTTTCTTTTCTCGTTCCAGTGATTCCTTCTCTTGCTGCTGTTTTTCGTTCTGGTAATTTTTGAAACTGAAGGAAACTTAGGTTTGGAAGGAAGAGATGGCGGGTGATTGGGTTTGATTCCTAGGCCGATATCGCTATTCAGTATTACCGCGTTAGGAGTAAATGACAAAGGCCCGGTAGCTTTTCCGGTTGTGATCCCTCTGACCCATTTTCTGCCTGTCCTCTCTTTGCATCGAGGTGGAATTGCGGAGTTGGCGGCGGCTGTTGTTGAAATTTATGTATTTTCTAGGTCTGTATTGGAAAAATAAATAGAGTGTTAGAAAAAGGTAATTAATAGTTCACTTCTATATTTTAGTTAGAATATAAAAAAAGAGAAAGAGAGGACCAAAGGCAGGCCATGGCTGCTACGTCAATTAGAAGGAGGTAGAAATTAAAAGGTATTTTACTAGTTTTAGCAAAATACTGCCTCATGCCGGATTTGAACCGGGGTCTGCAGGATATTAGGTAGACCCACGCCTTATCCATTAAGGCACTAACGAAACGATACACATGAAATGTTTCATGCATATATGTTTATTGATCCATACGACTAATTCGCAGCAGACTAACGAAAACGCGCATTAATCAATTCATGCATGGAAGCGAATCGAAGCTGTATAAATACAACAGATCGGACGACCACCATTACAGCCGCCACCCACAATAAGATTTCGG
>JBBHKE010000395.1:295418-317649 GCA_037447655.1 Zygnema cylindricum | reverse complement strand
CATTAGTTAATTTTGTAATTTTTCGGTTTCGGGCGGGTACGGTTAGTCACGAGAAATCGAGTTTCGGTTAACTTTCATTTTCGTAAACGCCGGTCGGTTAACGGTTAACAATTTTGGAGCGTGACATTGTTGTAATTTGAAATCTTTATTTCTGTAGATAGGGCTGTGAGAGGGACTAAGGACTTAGAATATTTTCTAAGTAGTTTTTGTTGTAACAATTACCTTTGTTAGTGTTACAGTAGCAGAAGTACAATAGAGTGTAGTGTACTTCTACATGGATGCGCGTCGCCTATGCATGTTTTACGTAGTGGCACCAACATCCAGTTACATGGGTCACGCATTACACGAGCGGATTCCCCGAATCAGACAAGCGGAATTCGGACCGAATATTTTGGAAATATATGGTAGGGAAAAATACTTCTTCAAGGACACGCGTCGACAATTAAATATGACGCAGATATTCCAGAGTGGCGACCGACATCCACATACGCGTGCCACAAATCATACAGGAAGGTTTATCGAATCGGACGGACGAAGACTAATCCGAACATCCGAGACATAATTGTAAGAGATCCAAAGTAGTACGTCGATACGAACCAACTTGACAGACGCCATTAAAATGGGGACCACAATGACTAAGTGCGTCGTACGCACTCAAGATGTTCGTACCACGAAATCAACATTTATGTGGACTTTTGCAATTAATGTCGACTAAGCAATCTGCAACATTAAGTGTACACACACTATTTATAAATATGTGAAAAACAAATGGTTGGCATTTAGTGCATTTAAATTTAGTGTTTCAGTGTTCATTTTGCGGCAATTAGTAATTAGGGTTTTGGAAGTAGTTACGGTATAGTGAAGTACAGGTAGGACACTTTGTCGTAAGTCAGGATAGTACTGTAGTACGGTCACCCGAATTAGTGTGACCGGTAGATAATCACTGTGAGTATATAGTTTAGGACACAGCCAATATTGATTCATCCAGTTTTGGGATAATGATACTTTAAAGGCAATTTTTGGAAAACTGCGTCATATCTTATGGTTTACTGGGTCATTTGGGCTGCAATTTTAAGAATTGTCAATTTACTCTGTTGTGTATCATTGTGGTTAATTTGAGGCATATTGGCCTTTTGAGTCTTATTTTGTGTAAGCTGAAAGTTGGTTGTTGAGTAGGTGCTTGATAGTTTCTGATGTTTTCCATGTCTACTTCAACTACTACTGCTCCTCCTCCTCCTGCAACGGTGGTTGTATAACAAGAGGTAAAGGGCCTTTCATCAAGAATTCCTATCTTCAATGGCCAAAAGTATATGGTTGAATCTTCGTTTTAATCTGCTGACTTATTGGGGGTCTTGGATGGCTCCCTCGATGAAACAGAACCGAGTTGGGCAAAAAAGAATTCAATGGAAAGGAACAATCTAATTCTTTGTCTTTCAAAAAATCTGGTCATGTCTCGACTTAAAATGAAAAAGGCGAGGGAGATTTGGACATCACTAAAATCTACTTTTGGGAAAGCGAATGTCCAAGAGGAGCTATTAGTGCCTGGAAAAATTTGGGGGTACAAATACTCGGGGGAAACTATGGTCGAGTATTGTGACAACTTTCGTGCACTTATTGATGCACACTCTTCTGGTGGGGGATCATTTCCTGAATTTTAGCAGGCAGCTTTGCTTATTAGAGGTCTTCCTAGTAGCATAAAAGGTGTGTCTGCTTAGTTAAAGAGTCATGATAGAGCAAGTTGGTCATTTCAAGTAGCATATAATCTTATATTGGAGGAAGAGTCTCATAATAAACTCCTTGAAGGAGAAGGAAAGGTTGAAGCTTTTGCCACAGACTTTGATAAAAGAAATCAATTTAATTAGAATAAGAATTAGTTTAACCATAATGAGAATCAGTTTAATCAGAGGACAAATAGACAATCTTCTTCTGCTTGTATCTATTTTTCTGAGAAGGGTCATGGATACAGGTAAAGTCCTAAGCTGAAAAGATTAATGAGACAGGTTTATATAGGCCGAGTTGGCAGCAAAGCATCGGCCCACGTGTGCTAGAACAAGGCAGCTTTTACAACTCTGCAACAATCGCCTCCAAAGAGTATATACTATGCTTGTGGGATGAGTGTACAAACCTCAACTCAGGGTGATGTATCTTTAATGGTAAATGTGGGGGGAAAGTCGGAAGAGAGAACTCTCCACAATGTTTTGTAAGTTTCAGACTTTAAAAAGAATCTTTTTGCTACATCCTTAGTGGAAAGCAAAGGCTTTGTAGTCATTCTAAAATGAGGTAGACAGGTTGTTAGCAACAAAGGAATAGTAGCAGTAACAGGAACTAGAGATGCTACCAAAATGTACCCGATGGACATGGCTGAACATAAGGAAAATGATGTTCCATACTCAAGTGTCCAATCTAAAAATGAGTTGTGGCATAAAATATTAGGACACATGAATTATGATAGTCTATAGAAAATGGTGAATTCGGGAAAAGTTGATGGAGTATCTCTCACCTCTCATCCTATAAAATCATGTGATGGTTGTTCACTTGGCAAGATCCACAGATTGCCATTTCCACACGAAACAGACCACAGATCGGAAAGAGATTTGCAACTAATACATTTTGATGTTCTCGGTCCTTCACAAGTGGCTTCGGCTTGAGGCGTCCACTATATGGTCACATTCACAAATGACTGTTGTTCTTTGGTCTAAAATAGACCGCAGAAGCCACCCAAACTATCATGCAAACAGCTAAGCAAAGTTAGGCCAATGAACAATCATATTAAAATGTGCACCCTCCCAATGCGTACACAGACGCAACAAAATGCATACTCAGATGCATTAACAATCCGTACACAGACGGAACAAAATGTATACACAGATGCATTAAACAACAACTAGGGTTTCATGGAATAATCAACATAAATAAACCCTATGACAACAAATAAGGTTTGATGGAATAATCAACATAAACAAACCTTAGGACAAATGCATTAACAATGCATAACAAACAAGCATGTAAATAATAACACATGAATTCATCACACATAAACAAATGTATAATCAACTAATCAATTCATCACTCAAAGTGCATGACCTAATCGACAACCCTAAAATACTACATCTTTGGTCCCCACTTTACTAACCAGCATTGATGATTTTCCTAACAAAGCTCATTCCTATATGTACACTTGTGAGCTGTCAACGAATCGCTACATGTCAAGATAACCAACGTAACTTCCACTAAGTAGTACTACACCATGAGAACATATTACGACAAATAATCCTAACTGTAAGTGTACACCTGAGAGTCGACCAATCATAAGAGTACACTTGTCTGCAAGTACGGCACTGCATACACACAAATTAAACTGTCGAAACCCTAAATGTTCACCTAAATAAAAGCTGTCATAATCAATACTAAATTATTAATACACATAAGACAAGACAATGTTGTTTCAAATATTTACACCGACGCGTCCGTAAAATCTGGCCGCTAAGTGACAACTTGCTTAGTCACTTGTAGACAAAACCACGCAGTAAACCGACATCACAAAAGTACGGTCCACTTGATAACACGTCATCAAACAATGCGATCCCTTGAAAATATCAGCGGACGCCGTCCGCCTTCCACGTCTAGCTCGAACCACTTGCCGAAATAAACCGTACCATCCAAATCCTGTCCGTACTGAAACTGCGTACCTCTCCATAAATTCCGCCGGTCAGATTCAAAGTAAGTCCGTCCAAAATTGATTCTACGTACCAGTGGCGTCCTTTTTCCATAGATGTCGCCTGTCGCATTATGTTCTGTACGGCCGGCGTAAACCTTAAATATTTCGTACATTTCACATTGGATCGCTTCGCGATCCGCCGTCCATTTCCCAACGCATTCCGCGCCACTGAATTAGTCCACTAATTTTACTCGTACATTTAATTCCCCAATCCGCAAATCCTTTCGAACCTCCACAGTATATCAGATAATTACATACGCACGCAAACATGCGCACGCACATACGAAACTTAATCTTCCAAAAACAACACTCCCCCGAAGATTTAGTTTCGTAAGTCCATGATGCCACGTCATCATCTGTCACACTCCATAGATCTACGTCATCAGTTGTCACCACTGTCACCTCCTGCTGTCTCCTCCATCTGAATCCGCCAAATTCCTCCAGCAACATTTTCCCACTTGTTCCACCAACGCTTCCGCTGCCTCCATATACCTTCCAAAAATTAAATAATAATGTATATATATCATTTTTTTTTTTTTCATTTTCCGATTACAACAAACAAAATTTATCTTCCTTCCAATATCTAAATCTTAATCTGCTCTCCTAAAATTCTATCACAAATAAGCTAAAATTAAAACTAAAGGATCACACAAATAATATAACCCAACTCAAAATTTCTACCTCGATTATATCAAATCTAGATTTCAAAATTTTTCTTTTCTTTTCTTTTCCATTTAATAATCTGATCTCAAAATTTCCCATAAAAAAAAAATACATAAATCAAAAATCTATTTTCCCAAAAACAATTCTATCGCAATAAAACTTCCACCAAAAATCCCACATTCCTCAAACTAACACAACAATTTCCAAATTTAAAAACTTTTCAAATTTTCTAAATTTCTCAATTTCTTACTTAATCCCACAAATAATAAAATCATTAAAAATAAATAAAAATAGAATCCACATCCTTTATCTTTCACCAAATGCCACAACTCCACCTTTCGGATCTCTCTCCCCCCAAATGTCGCATCTCCACCTTCCACATCTCTTCACCAAAAACAAATCCTCCACACTCCAAATCGCTCCGCCGAAAAACAAACAAAATTTTCTTTCACATGAGGGTAACATTTCTCAAAAGTTCACCGTCACATAGTTAACCCTTGGGGAGATGCGGTCAGCAACATACCAACACTATGATATGGCCGATGATGCAAAACTCCAGCAAGAACAAAATTAACCCGCTACAATGCGTGTGACACAAACCTATCTCGACTCAACCTAAAGTATGATAGATGGGGGGTGGGCCCATAACCTGTTGTTCTTTGGTCTAAAATAGACCGCAGAAGCCACCCAAACTATCATGCAAACAGCTAAGCAAAGTTAGGCCAATGAACAATCATATTAAAATGTGCACCCTCCCAATGCGTACACAGACGCAACAAAATGCATACTCAGATGCATTAACAATCCGTACACAGACGGAACAAAATGCATACACAGATGCATTAAACAACAACTAGGGTTTCATGGAATAATCAACATAAATAAACCCTATGACAACAAATAAGGTTTGATGGAATAATCAACATAAACAAACCTTAGGACAAATGCATTAACAATGCATAACAAACAAGCATGTAAATAATAACACATGAATTCATCACACATAAACAAATGTATAATCAACTAATCAATTCATCACTCAAAGTGCATGACCTAATCGACAACCCTAAAATACTACATCTTTGGTCCCCACTTTACTAACCAGCATTGATGATTTTCCTAACAAAGCTCATTCCTATATGTACACTTGTGAGCTGTCAACGAATCGCTACATGTCAAGATAACCAACGTAACTTCCACTAAGTAGTACTACACCATGAGAACATATTACGACAAATAATCCTAACTGTAAGTGTACACCTGAGAGTCGACCAATCATAAGAGTACACTTGTCTGCAAGTACGGCACTGCATACACACAAATTAAACTGTCGAAACCCTAAATGTTCACCTAAATAAAAGCTGTCATAATCAATACTAAATTATTAATACACATAAGACAAGACAATGTTGTTTCAAATATTTACACCGACGCGTCCGTAAAATCTGGCCGCTAAGTGACAACTTGCTTAGTCACTTGTAGACGAAACCACGCAGTAAACCGACATCACAAAAGTACGGTCCACTTGATAACACGTCATCAAACAATGCGATCCCTTGAAAATATCGGCGGACGCCGTCCGCCTTCCACGTCTAGCTCGAACCACTTGCCGAAATAAACCGTACCATCCAAATCCTGTCCGTACTGAAACTGCGTACCTCTCCATAAATTCCGCCGGTCAGATTCAAAGTAAGTCCGTCCAAAATTGATTCTACGTACCAGTGGCGTCCTTTTTCCATAGATGTCGCCTGTCGCATTATGTTCTGTACGGCCGGCGTAAACCTTAAATATTTCGTACATTTCACATTGGATCGCTTCGCGATCCGCCGTCCATTTCCCAACGCATTCCGCGCCACTGAATTAGTCCACTAATTTTACTCGTACATTTAATTCCCCAATCCGCAAATCCTTTCGAACCTCCACAGTATATCAGATAATTACATACGCACGCAAACATGCGCACGCACATACGAAACTTAATCTTCCAAAAACAACAATGACTACTCGAGGTACACCAAAGTTTAATTCATGGAACATAAAAGTGAAGCGTTTACTCACTTCAAACACTACAAAGTGTGGGCGAAAATGTTCATGGAGTTCTAATCTAGGCGCTAAGATCGAACAATAGGGGAGAATACACATCAACAATTCGAAGAGTTTCTCTTTCAAAAAGGTATCACTCACAATCTTACAGTTCCATATAAACCAAAACATAATGGTGTTTTTGAAAGATTAAATAGGACAGTGACAAAGAGTGCTCGGTCCATGCTTGTAGATAAATAACTAGATTTGAAATTCTGGGCTGAAGCACTTAACTGTGTTGTTTATATTAAAAATAGAATTGCTTCTAGATTTGTTAGCACTACAACTTATGAGCTTCGGACAAGAGAAAAACCTGATGTTAGTCACTTTAAGATCTTTGGCAGCAAGTGCTTTATTCTAGACACTTCACAGGATAGATAGAAAATGGAGGCTAAAGGCTTACCAAGGATTTTCATGGGGTATGATGATAATGCAAAAGGGTATAGAGATTTTGTATTTGAGAAACAAAAAGTGATTATCTCTAGGAATATCTAGATTAAAGATGAACAAGAGTCGGTTGACTTATTTCAAATGCCAGATCTACCGGCAAAGGAAAAATAAGAATATGTTATTTTTCACCATACGCAGCGAGTCTACTTTCCACCAGCAAGTGGGACATCTCTTCCTTCAGTTCCTCTAGTTCTTCAGAGGTAGCTTAACCAAAAATTACAACTCATGCGAAAGGAACTGTCACACAGTCAGCCCCAGCTCAAGTTACGGTTCAAACAAGGCACAAAAATCAGAGGCTACCGATGATTTCAACCTCATAATTTCTAAGGGGAAAGAGATCTAGCAATCGGCTTCAAGCAAGTTCTCACTCTACCTTTCTACAGCTACAAAGCAGCCTCTATCAATTTAAAAGGCCTTTTCATCACCTGAGAGAAATCAGTGGATCGAGGCGGCAAACGATTAAATTAAGTCTATTATAGAGGCACAGACATGGGAGCTGGTTGATCTTCCTCCAGGCAAAAACACCATCGCCAGCAAATGGGTATTCAAGGTGAAACTGAAACGGACAACACCATTGAAAGGTATAAGGCCAAACTAGTGGACAAAGGGTACAATCAAAAATAAGGTATTGACTTTGAAGAAACCTTTGTTGATGGTCATGGGCATTCAGACTCGGCTGTGATCCACTCCCACTAGGAGTCACACTTCCACCAGTAGAAGCAGGTGGAGCACTAGGGCGAATAGGAGCACTTGAAATAGGAGCTGAGCCATTATCAGACATGTTAGCGGAAGCAAACCCAAAGAGAAATGCCTAGAAGACTAGATCTATAGTGTAAGATATGTAACTCCAAACGAAAGAGGTATTTCAACCAAACAAACATGTACTACAAGCAAATTAGAGACAATAGAGCATAAAACACCTTAAACTGCACTCGTGCTCTCATTTCCTTAATTCTTGTGTAGAATGTACATTCTGTATTGAAATGATCAATCCTAATTGAACTAAATACTCAAAAGATCTAGAAAACATCTAAAACGTATGTACATGGTTCACCAGACATTGTACTGACAAAAATCTAAGTGTTTGGACCAAAATTGTCCACTAACAATATCTATACCCTAAAAATCCGGGTGATTCTTATCACGTCTACATTCATTGGCGGCCGTACACACTATTTAACTTAAAGATATCAATTCGTGTAGATACTACAAAAAATCCACACTAAATTTGGTCAATATTGAACAGTTGGTATTCCAAAAATATTCTAAGTCCTAGACTCAAATTTCTAAGACTTACTAAAGCTTACTTTTCAATACTCCCCTTAAGCTTTAGAAGACTTACACACTTAGACCACATGCTTTTCTGCAGTACTCCAATTTAGGAGCTGGAAGGGCTTTTGTCAACATGTCCGCAACCATTTTCTCATGAGGCAAATAACAAAGTTTTACCACTTTTGCAAAGACTTTCTCACGTACCAAATGTAGCCGAATGTCCACATGTTTACTCTTAAAATGGTGACTTGGGTTTGTAGCCACGGAAATGGCTGCTTGATTGTCGCACCACATTATTTGTGTCCCGTGTTGCGTAAAACCCAATTCTTGAAGAAATGCCTTAATCCATAGCAACTCTTTCAAGGCTGCGCTCGCAGCCATGTATTCGGCTTCCATAGTAGATTGAGCTGTGACCTTTTGAAGTTTACTACTCCAACTACAAGTACCACTTCCAATCTGAATGACATACCCAGTTGTAGACTTCCTACTAGGCACATCACCATAGCTAGCATCACTCCAAGTATTACTGCTTACCTTGTCCCCTCCTAAAGTAAGCCAAAGATTTCTAGTCCCAACAAGATACCTTAACACCCTTTTTGCAGCCTCGCAGTCTCTCTTCGTGGATTATGCAGACTTCTGCTCAATACACCAACAGCTGCAGCTATATCGGGCGTAGTACAATTCATGAAGTAAATTAGACTTTCTACTACTTGTCTATAGGGTACTTGGGACATAAATTTTTGCTCTTCTGCACTGAGTTCCTCATCTATTATGACTCCAAACTCATGCTCCATTCCTTCAAGTTTTTGCCTATACTCCATAGGAGTTGCACAACCCTTGGCATCAGCCAAGCCAAATTTTTCAAACATGTTTCCTATTGCTTCTTTTTGTGTTAGCCTAATGATTTTCTTTTTTCTATCTTTTTCAACTTGTATTCCAAGAATGTGTTTAGCCTCACCCAAATCCTTCATTTCAAATTTTGAATTAAGAGCATGTTTTACTCTAGCAATTCCTTCTTTGTTCCTACTAATTAGCAACTAGTCATCAACATACACACCAATGAATATCACCTCATCAATATTATCACCGCACATCACATATAGTGAATCATCTGAGCTAATTCTTGTAAATCCTAATCCTGTCAAGAACTCATCTAACTTTCTGTTCCATTGCCTAGGGGCCTGTTTTAAGCCATACAAAGATTTTAAAAGTCTGCACACAAGATTTTATTTTCCTGCTTCCTTATAACCCTCTGGTTGCTTCATATAGATGACCTCATCTAAATCACCATGCAAAAATGCAGTTTTGACATCCATTTGGTGGATGTCAAAATACTCTATGGCAGCTAATGTAAGTAAGATGCGGACAGATGGAAACCTTACAACTGGTGAAAAAGTTTCTTCATAATCTATCCCCTCCTTTTGATTATATCCCTTAGCAACCAAGCGAGCCTTATACCTGTCTATGGTATTATCTGGGTTCAATTTTAATTTAAACACCCATTTACTTCCAATAGCCTTTCTTCCTGGAGGAAGTTCCACCACATCCCATGTTTGGGCCTCCATGATGGACTTCATTTCCTCATTGACGGCTTCCACCCATTGTTCCCTTTCATTACTCGAAAAAGCTTCTTTCAATGTTAAAGGCTCTTCTACGTGTGCAGAATGAGCAAAGGCTGCACTTTCTCCCCTGAGTCGTGCACTTTGCCTAACTCCACCTGGAAATTCTGTCGCTGGTATAGATGGTTGGGTCCTCCTCCTCGATACATGTGATTCCTGTTGTAATTCAGTTTCGGCTTGAGGTAGAGGAGAGTCTACAACTCTTTCAGGCATAACACTTCCTGTTTTCTGGTGGAGAAGATGATTCGAAGTCATTTTGAGTTAAACTAGATGCATTTTCTACATTTTTCTTGAAAAACATAGGATTTTCCTCTAAAAAGATATAATCAACACTTCTATCTTTCTTTTCATATGTACGCTGACTAAATACATCTATTCCTTTTCCCTCATCCTTCACTATGATGTTTCTGGCTACCACAACTCTATTTCTCCTAATGTCATAAACTTTATAACCCTTAGCATGATCATCATACCCTAAAAATAAGCCTGGTATGCCTTTTGGCTCTAATTTCCATTTTTGTGGATCATTATCTAGCAAGAATATCTTACTTCCAAAAACTTTGAAGTGACTAACATCTGGTTTTTGTCCTGTCCACATTTCGTAAGGTGTTTTATCCTTTACTGCCCTTGTTTCTAGCTTGTTTTTTAAATAAGCTGCACAATTCATGGCCTTAGCCCAAAACTTGTAATCTACGTCCATATCAGCCATCATTGTCCTAGCACACTCTGATATGGTCTTATTCATCCTCTCTCAAACACCATTTTGTTTCGGAGAATAGGGAATGGTTAGCTGACGTGAGATTCCATGCAATTTTAGGAATTCTGCAAATTCATTAGAAATGTACTCCCCTCCATTATCAGATCTGAATCCCCCTATCTTTCTCTCAGGCACATTTTCAATCCAAGCCTTATACTCCTTAAATTTTGAAAAAACTTCATCCTTACTCTTTAAAAAATAAACTGTAGTAAATCTACTATAGTCATCAGTAAAGGTAAGCATAAACTTAGCACCTCCCACAGATAGATACCTAGATGGCCCCCATACATCTGAATAAATTAGTTCTAGCACCCTGCTACTTCTATGATCAGTTTGCAAAGGGAAAGGCAACTAATGAATTTTTCCCATTGCACAACCATCACATACATTTGATGCTGGTTTTTGACTAATTTTTACACCTTCCACCATTTTTTGATTTACCATCTTTTCTAATCTATCATAATTCACATATTCTAAACGTTTATACCATAACTCACAATCACTGATTACACTTGAGTACATAACATCATTGTCATTATCATTTGCAAGACTCAACCGATACAAATTGTTTCCTCCAGCAAATCCATTTGCAACTATTTTCCCATTCTTACTCACTGTTTTCTTTCCATTCTCAGATATAGTTTTAAAACCTTTCTTTTCTACCACTTACGTTGAGAAAAAGTTTCTTTTAAAAGCTGGGACATGCAACACATCTTCCAAAACCCTTTTCACAGGTTTTCCCTCTATGTTCAACATAAGTGACACCCTCCCCTTTGCTTTTGACTCAACAAAGGTATCATCACTAAAATAAATTTTGATGGGTGAAATAGATTGAATACTCTCATATAGATGGCGATTGCAGCACATGTGGGCAGATGCACTGGAGTCCATTATCCATTCGTCTTCCTCCACGCCTTCCGTTGCTTGTGCCATCGCAAAGTATTTCTTTTCGCTGTTGATGGGATAGCTGCTCACAACCTCCTCCTTTAGTTCGTTAAATAGAGAAGTTGGCCATCCACCAGATTGAGAACGAACCCGGCTTTCGTCCCAACCAGTGCGAAAATTTCCTGTAGCTTTCGCTCTCTTGTAGGCATTACACAATCTGAAAACATGTTCTTTTTCATCACAATAATAGCATGTCAAAGGTGTCCTTCTAGGACCACTACATCTGCCAGTGCCATTGCCAATCTTAGAGTCTGAAAACTGGTTAGCTAGTGCCTCAACAGAATTACTACTTCCTCTTTGTGACATTTGGTTAGCTTCTTTTTCTCAAAATAAGTTAAATTACTAATGCAATGTTCCATTGACGCTGTGGAATAGCCCTAAGCCTATCCATGGCTCCCTTATATTCATCGGGCAAAGTTCTCATCAACAACATAGCCTGCTGAGGTGGTGAAAAGTCCCCACCTACACTAGTACTCTGAAGAAATAACCTTTTCATAGCATGACAATGATCTGACATACTACCTCCATAATACTTAAAGTCAAAAATTTGAGTGGCTATGTTTGTCTGGACGGTAACATCTAGCTGAACATACATAGCACGTACACTAAACCAAACATCAGTTGCTTTCTTCATCTCAAGATACGACATTACCAAATCTTTTGTCATAGACTGCTTCAAGACGTTCAGGCAATGGAGATTGTTATTTCTTCAATCCGGCGTAGTCACATCCGCTGTTCCTTCCACAATGGGTGACAAGTCCCTCTACTCGAAATATGAGCTCAACATATCTTCCCAGTATAAGTAGTCAGTTTCGTCAAAAACCGGCAATTTGGGCGGTGGGCCCATAACCTGTTGATGGTCATGGGCATTCAGACTCGGCTGTGATCCACTCCCACTAGGAGTCACACTTGCACTAGTAGAAGCAGGTGGAGCACTAGGGCTAATAGGAGCACTTGCAATAGGAGCTGAGCCATTATCAGACATGTTAGCAGAAGCAAACCCAAAGAGAAATGCCTAGAAGACTAGATCTATAGTGTAAGATATGTAACTCCAAACGAAAGAGGTATTTCAACCAAACAAACATGTACTACAAGCAAATTAGAGACAATAGAGCATAAAACACCTTAAACTGTACTCAGTGCTCTCATTTCCTTAATTCTTGTGAAGAATGTACATTCTAAATTGAAATGATCAATCCTAATTGAACTAAATACTCAAAAGATCTAAAAAACATCTAAAAGATCTAGAAAACATCTAAAACGTATGTACATGGTTCACCAGACATTGTACTGACAAAAATCTAAGTGTTTGGACCAGAATTGTCCATTAACAATATCTATACCCTAAAAATCCGGGTGATTCTTATCACGTCTACATTCATTGGCGGCCCTACACACTAATTAACTTAAAGATATCAATTCGTGTAGATACTACAAAAAATCCACACTAAATTTTGTCAATATTGAACAGTTGGTATTCCAAAAATATTCTAAGTCCTAGACTCAAATTTCTAAGACTTACTAAAGCTTACTTTTGAATAACCTTCTCTCCAGTTGTCATATTTCCCACTGTCAGAATTTCGCTAAGTCTAGCAATTATAGAGAATATGGAAATACATCAAATGGATGTTAAAATGCCCTTCTTGGATAGAGAGTTAGAAGAAACCATTTAGATGAAGCAACCTGAAATGTATGTAGAAAAGGGAAAGGTAGAATTAGTGTGTAAGTTGATGAAATCTTTGTATGGGCTAAAACAAGCCGCGCGATAATGAAGTAAGATGAGTTTTTGACATGGCTAGGTTTTAAGAGAATTAGCTCAAATCATTCTGTATATGTCTTACTAGGATAGGATAGGAGAGGATGGGATAGTATACATTGTTGTATATGTGGACGACCTACTAATAATAAGAAATTGAATGGATGAGATAAATTTTAATAAAGCAGCTTTAACATCAATGTTTGAGATGAAAGACCTCGGTGAGGCCGAGTCTTAGTGAAAAGAGATGAAAGAAAAGGCCATTTGTAATCTAAAAAAATAAAAATATTTAAAAAATTTGAAACAAAGATATATGATTTGTAACTCCCATGAATTAACAAAATTGAAAGAAAGTGATTCACATTCGCATTATGGTGTGTGAGTCTGATCGTGGAGGAAGAGCTTATGGCTTCAAACCATACGCATTATGAAGTTATAAGTCTTATATATTTTATGAATCAGAAGACTTGATATCTAAAGAATGGGGGCCCCTGAAGTCCAGAACTTAAAAAGACAGACAAGCAAAGAAAAGGGTTGAGATATCTACTGAACGAAGGTCCGCAAAGAAAAAAGGGTGCTGAGATATCTCGCTTTACCAAAAAAATCTTGCTTGACTCCGGGAGGAGAAGGTGAAAATATAGGCTGGAGTGAGTAGAAGCTATGACATGCTACCTAAAATCTACAACCGCTTTGTTCTTAAGATTGAGATGAACTTGCCGCTACAAAAGCACCAAAATGTACCAATCCACAATGTTTAATACATGCAAATGTTTTCTACCCTTCAAATTCCTATGGGTTGGCGGTATTCTACAAGAACTTGGGTAAAACAGTCCTCAATCTATCTAGTGTGACAACCACAAAATTGTTATTGTTTAACCCCGCCACATTTTTTTAGAAGACAAAAAAGGATGTTTGACTTATTTTGTCAAAGAAAAAGTGCTTACAAAGCGTTAAATTTTTTCTTTAGGTTTAGATTGTAAAATAAAGGCAAAGATAAATACAACTCCGCTTCTAAATTTCTCTCAAGTCCCCACACTTAACGCGAATCATCATGACTAGGAGGAGAGAGCCATGGCTGCCTAGATCATTCAAAGAGGACCGAAGGCCAATCTTGCTAGTGTTACAAAAGTTTGACGGAACCGTGATTTGAACGGTATCTATCGAAGGCCAAGTAGAAGGTTTTATCCTATAAGTCTATGACCGTGCCGCTACTTTTAGATATGGAGTCAACCAGTTCTGCTAACCGAAGGAGACACGAAGTGCATAAAAATTTTGTGACGATAACTATTTTATGTATTATATGAAACGGATACTGCGCTTTTGTTTCGACCACGAAACAAATACCGCGCGTCTATTTTCAACGGCTAGAAATATATCTTGTTTTGATCGGACGGCCATGATAGGCGTCGTGATCACGGAATATGTACTTTGGCGTTTTACGGTCATCGCCATGTCAAAGGACACGTGGCGCGTCAACATTGGATTACGACAAATCCGGATATTACGGGAACTAATCCGGATATGACATGTGTCAATATTTCAGCCATGTAGTACGATGGGCGTACAAAAAGTATACCGGCACCTGCTTTTTTCTCTACGACACAATAATGTGATTGGTGATGTACGTCAATAGATAGAGTTTAGAGAGAGATAGGACTTAGAAAATTTAGTAGGTAGCCGCCTCTCTCCGAGAGAGCTCCAGTACAAAAGGTCAACTTTGACCCTCGATAACTTACTGCTCAGGGGAGCAAATTCAAAGATTATTTTTGCTGCAAACTCAAAGGAGTCCACGCTACAAAAGGGTGTAGTCACTCAAGGTTTTTGCTTGCCACGGTGGCTGCATTTCTAAGGGAAAGTCAAAGTGGGTGAATATGTCCAAAACTCATATTCTAACTTTGCATTCTGTGGTGGAACTAAGCACACAGAAAGTCTTATTTAACATTGGTGAAGTTGTATTGGGTTTATGATTGTCAAGGAGTCAATCATGTGGGTTTGTATCAACTTGGAGTCGGCACAATCTAGATAAGCTTCTTGTGAGCTGCCTACTCTGACGACCAATGGAGGTCTCAGAGTTTCACAAAGGTGATTAAATTGTGTTATTTACCAGATGAGAAGATAATGGCTGACATATTAACTAAAGCACTTCGCGCCCCTAAGTTGTAGTTTTGCAAAAGCAATTAGACTAAGTGAGTAACTGAGTCTAAAGATTTATGGGAGTAATGTAAATTGAAATCTTTATTTTAGTTGATAGGGTTGTGAGAGGGACTAAGGACTTAGAATATTTTCTAAGTAGTTTTTGCTATAATACTTACCTTTATTAGTGTTACAGTAGCAGAAGTACAATATAGTGTAGTGTACATCTATAGGGACGTGCGTCGCCTATACATGTTTTACGGAGTGGCGTCGACATCTAGTTACATGCATCATGCATTACAAAAGCAGATTCCTCGATTCAGACGAACAAAATTCGGACTGAATATTTCGAAAAATATATGGTACGGTACTATACTTCTGCAAGGACACGCGTCGACAATTAAATTTGACGCAGATATTTCGGAGTGGCGACCAATATCCACATACGAGTGCCACAAATCATACGGGAAGGTTTATCGAATCGGACGGACAAAAACTAGTCCAAACATCCGAGACATAATTGTAAGAGATCAAAAGTAGGACGTCGATATGAACCAAGTGCTTCTCGAAAAGCAATCCCTCCATTGTAAACTCCCAATAAGTGAAGTCTGTTCCATCGAACATAGGCACCCTAGATGGTGGGCCCATAACCTGAAATTCTATGGGCTCCATTGCCCACAGAATCGCAGATCCAAAAGAAGCTAATCTAGATAGTGCCGACTCCAAGTTGATATAAACCCAAATGAATGATCCCTTGACAATCAGAACCCCAATACACCTTCACCCCTGTGAAGAGAAGACATTCTGTGGTGGAAGTGAGCACACAGAAGGTCTTCTATTCACAGGGGTGAAGGTGTATTGAGGTTCTGATTGTCAAGGGATCCATCATTTGGGTTTATATCAACTTAGAGTCGGCACTATCTAGATTAGCTTCTTTTGGATCTGCGAATTCTGTGGGCAATGGAATATCTATTGATCTAAAGGACTAATTCACAGCAGACTAACGAAAACGTGCATTAATCAATTCATGCATGAAAACGAATTGAAGGCGTATAAATACAACTGATTAGACGGCCACCATTACAGCAGCCACCCACAATAAGCTTTCGGCGGCTTTCGGGGATAGCATCATGCGGTGCCACGTGGCACCATATTATTTGATATCGGAAAAGATGGGAGGAGGAACCATGGCTCCCGATTTGGCAGATGTCACCTTTAAGACCACGTCGTACAATGGCCGTACAATAAGTACATCGCTCATCGTACCTTCTTATACTATATAATGTTCCTATTGGACTAGAGTTTAGTAGTAGGTAGTCGTGAGTAGGCAGACGAAGACTTAGTGATATTAAGGTACCTCTCTCTAGGAGAGCTTGTAACTATAAAGGTCATCTTTGACCAACCATAACTTAATGCTCGGGTGAGCAAATTCAGTGATTTTTTTTTGATGCGGACTTTGGGGAGTCCAAGCTACACAAGGGTGTAGTTTATCAGAATCTTTGCGTGCCAGGGTGGCATCTATTCAGTGGGAAAGTCAAAGTGGGGAATATTGTCCAAAACACATTTTCAATCTTTCCATTTTGTGGTGGAACTGAGCACACAGAAGGTCTTCTTTTCACAAAGGTGAAGGTGTATTGGGGTTATGATTGTCAAGCGATCATTGATTTGGGTTTATATCAACTTTGAGTCGGCATTATCGAGATTAGCTTCTTTTGGATCTGCTAATTATATGGGAAATGGAGCCCACAGATTTTCAGGTTATGGGCCCTTCCATTTAGGGTGCCTATGTTGCATGGAATAGACTTCACTTATTGGGAGTTTACGATGGAGGGATTGCTTTCCGAAAATCATTTGTGGGGAATTGTTTCGGGGCAAGTGAGGTGTTCGCCACCCGCCTTTGGTGGAACTCATTATGGAGAATCATCTGGGCTTCACAGAAAAGATGTAACGGAAGGTGAAGGGAAAATCATTGCCATTGAAGAGAAAAAAGGGGAGAAGGATAAAGAGACACCTATGGTGAGGGGAGCTAAGCTCTCCGCTACAGCTCCACTTGGAGGAGCTATAAGTAAAATTGAAGAAAATGATAGTAAAATTTGGGAGTAAAAAAACACTATAGCAAAACATCTCATACTTAGATATATGTCTAAGTCCATAGCAATCACTCTTTTAAGTCTAACTAAGTCTTCAGAAATCTGGGAAACACTAAGTCAAATTTATAAGAGTGAGACTATTCAAGGGCAGCAGTTAGTAAAACAGGAAATATGGGCCTATGTTTATAAAGGCGGTAGCATGATAGAGTTTTGCAATGATATTGCTGCATTATAAATTGAGCTTTCTAGTGCGGAATATGTAGAGTCTGAGGAGAGAAAGATTAATACACCACTCATAAACTCCCAGATGAGTACGAAAACATCATTTATCGTATGCAGACAATGGGTGGCTCCTCATGGACTTGGAGCTTTACCATTGGGATAACTCTTGTGAGGGAAAGCACTTTGGAGCTTCATAAAAAGTGACAGGGTGAATGCATTTACAACTAGTGGTGATTGGCGGAAGCGTGATGAGAGGAACGGCGGTGACGAGCGGAAGCATGATGAGAGGAAGAAAGACGAAGGTAAACCATATCGGAACTTTGGTGGAAAGAGAGGGAGAGGAAAAGAAAAGGGAGCTTTGAAAAAGGGGGTTTGCTTCTTTTGTAGGGAACCGGGTCATTATATGGAGGGATGCCCTTGTTTGGAAGAACTTATAAGTTGGAATGTGGATGAGGAGGAAGAAAGGGAAGAGCATAAAGAGGATAAAGAAATCTTAGAGCTTCTCCACATCGGTAGAATGGAGAAGAGAGAAAAGTACACAGAAATTCCACAAAAGCAACAGTGTGCTTTTGGAGGTATAAGGGAAGTAAAGGGAAGGGAGGTACTTAAAGGAGTTAGACATGATGTGGATGTCAAGGAGTATAGAAAGTCAGATCTAGAATCTATTAATGAAAAATGGAAAAATTAAAATAATGAGGATAATTTTATAGATATTTTGGAAATAGAAAACTGGTCAGAAAGAGAGACTTCAACGGATTCCGAGGAAAGGGGAGAAGTAAATCTAGAGGGGGTTTTAAAAGATAGGGGAGAAGAGGAATATTTAATGAAAGGTTTAGGGGAGGAGAAAAAATTATTGGGAATAAAAATAGAAAGTGATAGCGGAAAGAATTCCATGGGAGAGAGTGAGGAAAGTTCTAAAAATGGGGTGAGTATCATGAATAAAAATATGAGTACGGAAGACGTAGATCTTATGAGGAACTTGTTGTTTTCGGAAGATTCATTATCGTACAGTCGTGCGCTCGCGTGTTCGCATACTTAGTAACCGAATGTAATATGGTGGTTCGAATGGATTTGTGGATTGGGGGGTAATTGTACGGATGAATTTAAGGTGACGTAAATGACAAATTAAGATGAGGCTGGCTTTTTGAATTGCAAGAGTGAAATTGGATTTAGTGTGGATGGAAAAGAGATGAGGTGGATGAAATATTTTCTTGAATTTATGAAAAATACCATGCAAAATAAAATGTGTGATGTAATTATTATTTCGGTTCATCTAATACACTTCTTTAAATACGAGGGTATTCACTTAAAGTTTTATGAGGAGAAAAGAAAGAAGAAAAAGAAAAGAAAAAAAAAAAGTGTTTAGTGGGAGTTGAAAAGAAAGAACACTAGAAAATAAGGGGAGTGTTGAAATTTATGTATTTTCTAAGTCTGTATTGGAAAAATAAATAGAGTGTTGGAAAAAGGTAATTAATAGTTCACTTCTATATTTTAGTTAAAATGCAAAGAGAGAGAAAGAGAGGACCAAAGGCAGGCCATGGCTGCTGCGTCATTCAGTAGGAGGCATAATGAATTAGAAGGTATTTTACTAGTTTTAGTAAAATAGTGCTTCTGGCAGGATTTGAATCGGGGTCTGCAGATTACTATGCAGACCTGTAACTTATCCATTAAGGCACTAACGAAACGATACACTTGGTATGTTTCACACATATATAACTATTGATCTTAAAGACTTATTTGCAGCATACTAACGAAAACGCGCATTAATCAATTCATGCATGGAAGCGAATCGAAGCCGTATAAATACAACTGATCGGACGACCACCATTACAGCCGCCACCCACAATAAGCTTTCGGCGGCCTTTGGGGATAGCCTCACGCGGTGCCACGTGGCGCCACATTATTTGATATCGAAGAAGATGGGAGGAGGAACCATGGCTCCCGATTTGGCAAATGTCACCTTGTAGACCATGTCGTACAATGGCCGTACAATAAGTACATCGCCCATCGTACCTTCTTGTACTATATAGTGTTCCTATTGGACTAGGGTTTAGTAGTAGGTAGTCGTGAGTAGGCAGACCAAGACTTAGTGATATTTAGGTACCTCTCTCTAAGAGAACTTGTAACTATAAAGGTCATCTTTGACCAGCCATAACTTAATGCTCGGGTGAGCAAATTCAGTGATTCTTTTTGCTGCAGACTCAAGGGAGTCCAAGATACACAGGGGTGTAGTTGGTGAGAGTCTTTGCATGCCAGGGTGGCACTTATTCAGTGGGAAACTCAAAGTGGGGAATATTGTCCAAAACACACATTCAAGCTATGCATTCTTTGGTGGAATAGGGCACACAGAAGGTCTTCTCTTCACTGGGGTGAAGGTGTATTGGGGTTTTGATTGTCAAGGGATCATTCATTTGGGTTAATATCAACTTGGAGTCGGCACTATCTAGATAAGCTTCTTTTAGATTTGCGAATTTTGTGGGCAATGGAGCCTATAGAATTTCAATCCAAATTAGTCTGTCCTGGCGGCGTCCTTTTCCAATAAGCACCACTCATGCCACTTTCAGTTCGAAATCCTTTTGTCATCATTATGATTCATACCTGCGGCGTACCTTTCCAAACATTCCAAATCGGATCGCTTCGCGATCCGCCGTACATTTGACTTATAACTTCCGTACCTTTTCTTATTTATGTTCACGCCACTCAAATAGTTTCGTATGTCCCAAAACAATTAGTACCATTACTCCCCCAAACCACAAATCCATTCAAACCTCCACATTAAATAAAGATAGCGTAAGCATTAAAAATCTCGTCATGTACTCATGAAACATTGTGTCCGCAAAAAACTCATTTTTCAAAAACAACAGATGCTACAAAATTGGCTAAGTCCTAAACTAAATATCCATAGTGAGTATCTACTGGTCACACTAATTCGGGTAAACATACTACAAAAATATCCTGACTCAAAACAAAGTATCCAACCTGTACTTTATAGTACAATGATTACATCCAAAAACCTAATTATTATTTTCCAAAAACTTAATTACTGAAACACTATTATTTATTACACTAAACTACAAAACAATGTTCTTCAAACATTTCTAGATAGCGAACAGTACAATAAATGTTCCAAGTGCTTAGTTAGCGGTAGTCCCTAAAGTCCAGTCGACTGTGACAGTGTAGTACGAAGCACCTGAGTGCTTCGTCACTTGTGGTCCCACGTGAACCACGCTTGTGGTCCGAGGTGAATCGCGTCCGTTGGCAAGAATTCAATCAATAATCATAACGTCAAACCGTAACATGCATATTCGAAATAATCGGTTCATTCGTCTGATCCGGTGAATCCAATCGTTTCCTGCGTGATGCGTGTAACTGATTGTCCAAGCCACTTCGTAAAACTTGCATACGTTTCTCTTGCCGACGCGCTTCCCAGTATAATTACTATAGTCTATTGTACTTTTGCTTCTGTAACACTAATTAAGGTAAGTACTACAACAAACAACTTCGAAAATATTATAAGTTATTTTAGTCTCCTCTCACACCCCTATCCACTGAAATAAAATTTTTCAATTTTCAACAAGTCAAACACGGTCAATCACGGGTTAAATAAGCGTGAGTAGTGTTGGTGTTCTATATTGGAGTGATGACGGCTCTCCATGGCCAACCTCTACCCCTTTTATTGTTGATGTTTTCTTCGTTCAGCCGACATGGTATTTTGGTTTATTACTCCAAACTACATTATGTAAGAACTTAGAAATGGATTTAACTCAAGATTCATCTCTTTTTGATATTATACTTGTTAGAACCATCAAATAGTGGAAACCTAACATACGTAAACTTAGTTTAATTTTATAGATATTGTTGTGACTTTCATGCAGATATGGGATCTTTTAAAACCCTTGCCTTGAAATCTCATTTTCTCTCTAACATCCATTGACTCTAAAATTTAAATAATTGTTCCAATAAATTGCATTGATTTAAGTTGTCTCACCATAATATAACGGCTTTTTATATTAATATGACAGTTGGATTACCTGTTGTTGCTTTAAAAATACCGTTATTCCGAAAATTGGCTTTCACATAGTTATCCAATTGCAATCATTTTTAATCAGGCATCTCTATAAAAGGTCTCTAATCAAGACTTTTTGGGGTCCAACTTCGGCCATTTATCTAGCGAGGGTGGTGGTGACAAGTCATCAAGACTCAGAGGGAGACACACATGTAAATAATCTCAAGGCCTCTTTCTTTGTAACTCTTATTTTTACTAACGTTAACCTATTGATACACTTTCGGTTAAAAGCCTTATTGCCATAAAAATTTCGTTGTTGTCCATTAGGTTGACAGTATAATTATATTTTTCGGCAATATAATACCACTCTGTTGAATTTAGTTACGTTAAATAACCTTGTTAATAAATTTAAAATCTCAGTTACCTACAATCTCTCTTTTACTCTAAAGTTCCGTTCCCAAAATTTTCTAGGGTATAGACGTACTTTCAGTGTTGTTATAGATATTTTAATTTGATTC
>JBBHKE010000395.1:247943-295408 GCA_037447655.1 Zygnema cylindricum | reverse complement strand
ATGGTTCCTCCTCCCATCTTCTCCGGTATCAAATAATGTGGCGCCACGTGGCACCGCGTGACGCTATCTCCGTATGCCGCCAAAATCTCACTTCGCGTGGCGGGTATAATGCCGGCCGTCCGATCAAAACATATATTACAAGGTTCAGATTCGCGTACATGCAGGAATTGCTCCTTTTGGTTAGTCTGCTGTTAATTAGCTGTTGCTTTAATGTTTATATATTTATGAAACCCGTCACGTGTATCGTTTCGATAACGCCTTATTGGTTAAGGTTTACCTCTACAAATATAGCCACAGACCATGGTTCAAATCTGGTCTAGAGCAGTTTTTGGTTATTTGTTAGTTTGTTAGAACTCTCTTCTTGTCCACTTATAAATAACTATTGTACCCGATATATGATGTCGTTTACTCTAAGTCATAGGCTAAAGCTAACGTCTATTATAGGATGTAGGTACCGGGATCAAGTCCTGGAACCTTCACAACCATTTTGGTACAAACTACGAATTAGCCTATCCTCTTTAGACAGCCATGGCTCTAGCTCTCTCTCTGGTCTTCAGTGACTGCAACAAGTATGGGGACCGGAGAGAGTTGAGTGAGAAGCAGGTTGCCTTTGCTGACTTACTCTATTTAATTTTCCAATATAGACCTAGAAAATACATAAATTTCAACAGTTTCACGCATATATAACTATTGATCTTAAAGACTAATTCGCAGCAGACTAACAAAAACGCGCATTAATCAATTCATGCATGGAAGCGAATCGAAGCCGTATAAATACAACTCATCGGACAGCAACCATTACAACCGCCACCCACAATAAGCTTTTGGCGGCCTTTGGGGATAGCCTCACGCGGTGCCACGTGGCGCCACATTATTTAATATCGGAGACGATGGGAAGAGGAACTATGGCTCCCGATTTGGCAAATGTCACCTTGTAGACCATGTCGTACAATGGCCGTACAATAAGTACATCGCCCATCGTACCTTCTTGTACTATATAGTATTCCTATTGGACTAGGGTTTAGTAGTAGGTAGTCGTGAGTAGGCAAACCATGACTTAGTGATATTTAGGTACCTCTTTCTAAGAGAGCTTGTAACTATAAAGGTCATCTTTGACCAACCATAACTTAATGCTCGGGTGAGCAAATTCAGTGATTCTTTGTGCTGCAGACTCAAGGGAGACCAAGCTAGATAGGGGTGTAGTCGGTCAGAGTCTTTGCGTGCCAGGGTGGCACTTATATAGTGGGAAAGTCAAAGAGGGGAATACTGTCCAAAACACATATTCAAGCTTTGCATTCTGTGGTGGAACAGAGCACACAGAAGGTCTTCTCTTCACAGGGGTGAAGGTGTATTGGGGTTTTGATTGTCAAGGGATCATTCATTTGGGTTTATATCAACTTGTGGTCGGCACTATCTAGATTAGCTTCTTTTAGATCTGGAATTATGTGGGCAATGGAGCCCATAGAATTTCAGGAGAGTGCCGGATGGACAAGTACAATGAAGATGAAGGTTAACACTCTCATTGTAGAAATAAAAGGTTCTTTTAGTATTTTGTAGGTTTTGTAAAATGCAGAAAAGAAGCAGAGGCAACCTGCCTCTTACTCCTCTCTCTAGCTCCCACACTTGTCATAGTCACTCAAAAGTTGGAGAGGGAGATAGAGCCATGGCCGCCTATGCTATCCCGACGGGGACATATATTAGGTTGGTAGATTTTACCAAAATGAACTTGGCAGACCCAAGATTTGAACCTGGTACCTGCCGTCCTTTAAGGCAGTCGCTAGCCGGTAGCCTTGACTATCTAGTCTAAAGAAGAGATATACGATATATGGTTTGGTAGTTATTTAAATGTTAAAAAGTAGGCTATTTCATTCAACGAGATATTTCGACATAGATACAGTTTGTAATGTACGGCGTACGGAAAATTTGAAACGAATATCGCGCATTTTGTTTGGAAGGCGAAACAAATATTGTGTTAGTATTTATGACGACCACGATAGTAATCCGGCTTAATCGGACGGCCACGAAGCATGCCGAGATCGCGGAATGGGTTTTCGGCGGTTTGCGGACGACGTCACATCAATCGCCACGTGGCGCAATCACATTTGATTACAGCATCTACGAGGATTCCAGGAACGAATCCAAAAATGACATGTGTCGACTTATTGGCCATGTCGTACAATGGCCGTACACAAAGTACACCGGCACCTTTACCTTTATGTACGATACACTATTATGATTGGTGCCGTACTTCAGTAGATAGAGTTTTAGAGAGAGATAGGACTTAGAAAAATTATATAGATTGGAACCTCTATCCCAGTGAGCTTCTGTACAAAATGTCAACTTTGACCATTCATAACTTACTGCTCAGGGGAGTAAATTCTTTTTGCTAATGACTCAAGGGAGTCTTCTTTTCAGAGGGGTGAAGGTAGTCAGAGTTTTTGTCTCCCAGGGTGGCAGTTATTATTGCTGAAATACAAAGGGGTCAGGGTTATCTTAGAGGCTTCGTGTGAGTTGCCTACTCTAAGGTCCTAAGGAGGTCTTAGAGTTGCAATAAGCTATCTCACCCAGATGAGCCTCATTCATACTCAGAGGTAGTAAACAGTCAGGAGAAAGACAGATGGATTAGAGCCATAAATGATGAGATGGCCTCTATCATGGAAGCATATACTTGGGAACTAGCGGACTGTCCTCCGGACAAAAAAACGATTGGCTATAAATAGATGTTTTAACTAAAACTAAACCCAAATAATACTATTGAGAGATATAAGGCTTGATTGGTAGCAAAGGGATTTACCGAAAAGGAGGGGATTGACTATGAGGAGACTTTTGATCCGGTTGTTCGATTCCCATTAGTAAGGATTCTCCTCAGTCTCGCAGCAGCGAAAGACATGGAAATACACCAGATGTATGTTAAGACTGCTTTTCTTAATGGTGAGTTAGAGGAAGAAATTTTCATGAGGCAACTAGAGGGATTTGTGGAAGAAAGAGAAGAGAGCAAAGTCTGCAGGCTCATAAAGTCTTTATATGGACTGAAGCAGGCTCCTCGATAATAGAACAAGAAACTATATGAGTTTCTCACCGGTCTGGGATATATCCGGATCAGCTCTGGTCATTTTATCTATATGTTTGAAGATGAGGATGGTGTCATTTTTATTAGTATTTATGTGGATGATCTGCTTATGTTGAGTAAATCTTTGGAAAAGATTAATAGGCTAATAAAGAATCTTAAAAGCAGATTTGATATGAAGGATTTAGGTGAGGCAAGATACATTTTGGGGATCCAAATGGAGAGACATAGGGGGAAAAGGATTATTAGACTTACTCAGAAAAAAAACAATAGGTAATATGCTTGAGAAATTCTAGATGGAAAAGGTTAATAGTTGTACCACTCCCATGGACTTGAAAAAAGTAAGTGATGGGAGTGTAGAAGGATGAGTGATGATCTTAGGCGATCAGATGAGTCTAGAGGAAAGAGAGTTTATGAAGTCTTTTCCTTAAAGACAGGTCGTAAGAAGTTTGATCTATTTTATGAACTATACCAGGCCGGACATATCGGCAACTGTTGGAGTACTTAGTAGGAGTCTTAATGTTCCTAGGAAGAGAGACTGGGAGGTAGCCAAAAGAGTCATAAGATATGTGGTGGGAACCAAAGAGTTATGATTGCATTTGGGAGGGGAGCACACTGTTATCACTACGTGGAGTGATGTCAATTATGAAGAAGCACTTATGAGAAGATGCACTTCTGGGTATGTGTTGTATGTGGGGGGAGGTGCTTGCAGTTGGAGCAGTAAGCAACAAAAGGTGGTGGCTAAATCTACTATGGAGGCTAAGTACATGGCCTCTTGTTCTGCTGTGAAAGAATTGATGTGGGTCAAGTCCTTGTTGCAAGAACTGGGGTATATGAAGGAGGGAGTGCATGAAGTGTTTTGTGATAATCAAGCTGCCATTGCAATTGTAGCTTATCTTAAATATCATTTCAAAGCTAAGCATATGGACATAAGATTGATGTTTCTGAGGGTAAAAGTGTAATTCTGTGTCCCCCATTGGACTTTAAAATTTAGGAAACCTCTAGATAGCTTCTGACTAACCCACTTTCAACTAGGACTGCGGCTACCCAAGCAAAAAAATAGACAATAAGATTGCACCATTGTGCAGTATGGACTCCCTTGGGTACACAGCAAGAAGAGTCTCTGAAAACGCCCAACTAGGCGATTAATTATGGAGTGGCAAAGATGCTAATATTTATACAGGCTTGTTCGAAGAGAGGCGGCTACCTCCTCAATCCTCTAAGTCCTTAACCTCTCTCACAACCCCAATCTACTGATGTACGAACCAATCAAAAAACTGTACAGTATACAAAGGTACTAGGGTTGATGTACTTTCTGTATGGCCTGTGTACGACAAAACCATGGAGCAGACGTCTGTCTCCTCCGAACTTGTCCTCATGCTCCCTTAGATTCCCTCTTCCCAATGATATCTTGCCACGTGTCGACAAGTCATGTCATGTCCGAAATCGGCTAAGGCGGCCATTCCGGGATCTCGGCGATGATGAGGGGTCGTCAGATCCAAACCATGTTTTATTGCTCGCTGTCCAAAATAACAAATGTCTGTTACATTTGTGTGTACGCACTCAAATCTCAACTAGTTTCTATGTCCTCAATTTGTTATTTCGTTAATTGAAATAATGATCTAATTAAGGTTTAAATGGCTATCAAACCCTTTATATCCCAACGGACTACTATGACAAACCGGTAAGAGCTAACGGCTACGCCTCGCTCAACCGGTCGGAGGTTCGAGTCGTGTCGGACTCAACCTTTTTGTTAAGAGTGACTTTGGTCACGCTTAAGTCCTCCCTATAGAGCTGAGGCAGCCATGGCTCCACCGCCCTCTCTCTCTTTCAATGACTACAATGGTTCAAGATGGTAGCATATATGAAAAAGTGTAGCAAGCTCATTGCAAAAATCCAACATCTTCTCCATTTTGTATACATACTCCTTAATTTTCTGATCAGCCAACTATTGTTGCTGAATCGTACCACTTCGGTACATTTCTATGAGAGCCACCCAAAGATCGGATGCCCTCTCTACCTGCAAATGGGGAGATGCAAGCCCTTGAGTAAGATGGCGGAGGATGAAGTGCTTAGCCGCCATATTGTTGTAGTCCCACATATCGATATCATTCTCCTCGTTCCTCGGAATATGTGACATGAATGCCGAACCGGTTGCTATTGGTGTGACCGTCTCCTTTTCCTTTCCTTTGTCCACCACCTCTCTTTCCTTTGTCTCCTCCGTTGAAGATGGATCTGCCTCCTGTAAACCCTGGAGGTATCCCAAGACTGGATGGACGACCCACCCGTCCACTCACTATTCCCTAAAATCGTTTCTCACATAGAGCTCGTGTCATCATACTTTCCCAATATATGAAGCCAACTCAATTGAATATGGGCACCCTAGATGGTGGGCCCATAACCTGCATCTCTGAGACCTCCATAGGACCTCAGAGTAGGCAGCTCACACGAAGCCTCTAGGATATCCCTGACCCCTTTGTATTTCACCAAGAATAACTGCCACCTTGGCAAACAAAAACTCTGGCCACCTTTACTTCGTGAAGGCAAGACTCCCCTAAGTCGATAGCAAAAAGAATCTCTAAATTTTCTCCCCTGAGCAGTAAGTTATGAAGGGTCAAAGTTGACCTTTTGTACAGAAGCTCATTCGGAGAGAGGGTCCAATTTATAAAAGTTTTCTAAGTCCTTTCTCTCTCTAAAACTCTATCTACTAAAGTACGACACCAATCATAATAGTGTATCGTAGATAAAGGTACAGGTGTCGGTGTACTTTTCTATATGTACGATATGGCCAACAAGTCGACACATGTCAATTTTCGATTCGTTCCAGGAATCCCCGGAGATGCTATAATCCAATGTGATTGCGCCACGTGGCGATTGATTTGAGGTTGTCCCCAAAACGCCGAAAACCGATTCTGCGATCTCGACATGCTTCGTGGCCGTCCGATTAAGCCGGATTACAATCGTGGACGTCATAAATACTTGCGCGATATTTGTTTCGCCTTCGAAACAAAATGCGCGATATCCGTTTCGGATTTTCCGTACACCGTAAATAACAAACTGTATCTATGTCTAAATATCCCGTTGAATGAAATAGCCTACGTGTTAACATTTAAATAACTACCAAACCCTATATCATATATCTCTGGTTTAGACTAGATGGCTAAGGCTACCAGCTACCGGCTGCCTTGACGGACGGCAGGTACCAAGTTCAAATCATGTGTCCGCCAAGTTCATTTTGGTAAAATTTAACAACCTAATATCTGTCCCCGTCGGGATAGCATAGGCGGCCATGGCTCTATCTCCCTCTCCAACTTTCAATGACTGCGACAAGTGTGGGAGCTAGAGAGAGGAGTTAGAGGTAGGCTGCCTCTGCTTCTTTTTCTGCATTTTACAAAACCTAGAAAATACTAAAATAACCTTTAATTTCTACACGCTGCATCAAAAACGAGTGGAGCCCCTAGAATCTGCTTAACTTGATTCCAACACTTGGCGACCTGTTTTCTTTTATCATCTCCCGGGTGAACATTTTCCAAAACGTAACCCACTGATGTGTCTTCGGAATGTTGGAGCCAAGAAATTAATTTGATCTTCTAGAAGAAGGTTCGACTTTGGCTGTCCTGATGTCCCACGCCTTTCCTTGCTGCGGAGTATCCTTGATATGGCCATCCGGCTATTACCAGATCTACTCTCTCCAGCATGGCTAAATGGGGTTTCAAGATATTGTCTACATTTTGGGGAAGGCTTCGGTGAGATGTGCATATGGCGGATATTGGAAGTTGCTGGGGACACAATTGGTGGAGGTGTTCTAGTCGGTGTTCAGTGACTGCCCGAGTATCGGGGGATATTTCCACGGCCACATAAGATTCCACGTTATATCATGCTTTCAAGACCGCTTCTAGGTCCGAGCTAATTCCAGAAAATAAGGATAATATCCGGAGTCCGGAATCCGAAATTGATAATTACACCACTTGTCGATGGAATTTTTGATACTAAAGCGGAACCTCCAAAGATTGCGACCGAGGCATTTTCTCTTTGCCAAAAACACTGCAAAGGACTGGTCCACTTCCCGCCGAAGTGTGGTTATCTGTGATAATCTGCTTTGGTATCCCTCTTCCCACCGCTTAGAAATACGGAATTGCTATATCACGTCAGTGTTCATATTTGAGTATTTTATAGGTCTTTATTAGGATAGGAAAAAAAGCAGAGGCAGCCTGCCTCTAACTCCCTTCTCTAAGCCCCCTCACTTGTTGTAGTCACTGAAGGATGGAAAGGGAGCTAGAGCCATGGCTGCCTAACCTCTCCAAAAAGACAGGAAGTAGATAGTGGTAGGTTTTATTAAAATGAATCTTGACGGACCCATGATTCGATCCACGTACCTGCCATCCGTTAAACTAGACGTTAGCTTTATCCGTTTAGTCTAAGACTAGTGTTAGATGATATAGGGTTCCATAATTATATATAGACTTACACGTAGACTAATTCATTCAACTGAAACTTTATTCGGGATGCATAGATCCAGTTATATAGAGTACGGAGAAAAAACGAATACCGCACGCTTTGTTTCGATAGCGAAAGAAATACCGCGCAAGTAATTATGAAGGCTACGATTGAAATCTAGTTTCGATCGGACGGCCGGAAAGGATGCCGAGATCGCGGAAGAGGATCTAGGCGGTTTGCGGTCGGCGCCACATAGGATGACACGTGGCACAATGACATTGGATCGCGGCAACTTCGGAGATTACAGGAACAAATCCGGATATAACATGTGTCGACATTTTAGCCATGTCGTACGATGGCCGTACAGAAAGTATAAGGGCACCTATACTTTTCTGTACGACAGAGTAATTTGATTGGTACCGTACGTCAGTAGATAGAGTTTTAGAGAGGAAATAGGACTTAGAATATTTGTGGTGAGTAGTCGCCTCTGTGAAAGAGCACCTTGTATAACACGCTAACTTTGGGCAGCCATAACTATCAATTTACTTGACCATTTTCAGTGATTTTTTTTGCTGCGGACTCAAGGGAGTCCATGCTACATAGGGGTGTAGTCGGTCAGAGTTTTTTCCTGCCAGGGTGGCTGCATTTATAAGGGAAATTCAAAGTGGGTGAATGTGTCCAAAACTCATATTCTAACTTTGCATTCTGTGGTGGAACTGAGCACACACAAAGTCTTATTTCACCGGGGTGAAGTTATAATGGGTCTTTGACTGTGAAGGGGTTAGTCATTTGGGTTTATATCAACATAGAGGCGGCACTATCTAGATAAGCTTCTTTTGGATCTGCGATTTCTGTGGGCAATGGAGCACACAAAGTTTCAATTTATAGGCCCACCATCTAGGGTGCCTATGTTTGATGGAACAGGCTTCTTTTATTGGGGATTTATGATGGAGGGATTCTTTTTCGAGAAGCACATATGGGGAAGTGTTTCGGGACAAGTGAGATGTCCTCCACCGGGCTTTGGAGAAACTCACTATGGAGAATCATCTTGGGCGCCCAAAAAAATCAACCGGAGTTTAGATGCAAAGGAAGGTGAAGGGAAAATCATTGCCATGGAAGGGGACAAATAGGAGAAGGGAAAAGGAACAACGATGGTGAGGGGAGCTAAGCTCTCAACTATGGTTCCACTTGTAGGGATTAAAACTGAAGAAAATGACAGAAAAATATGGGAATACAAAAACACTATAGCAAAGCATCTCATACTTAGAAACGTGTCTAAGTGCATAGCTATCACTCTTATAAACTCAACGAAGTCTTCAGAGATATGGGAAGCATTAAGTCAAATTTATAAGAGTGAGACTATTCAGAGGCAGCAATTAGTAAAACAAGAAATAGATGCCTATGTTTATAAAGGCGGTAGCATGATAGAGTTTTGCAATGATATTGCTGCACTATATGTTGAGCTTGATAGTGCGGGATTTGTAGAATCTGAGGAGCGGAAGATTAATACAATACTTATGAAACACTCAGATGAGTACGAAAACATCATTTGTCGTATGCAGGCAATGGATGGCTCCTCATGGACTTGGAGCTTTACCATGGGGAAAATTCTTGTGAGGGAAAGCGCTTTGGATCTTCATAGAGGAAGTGACAGAGTGAATGCATTTACAGCTGGTGGTGATTGGCGGAAGCGTGATGAGAGGAACAGCGGTGACGAACGGTACGTGAAGAGAGGAAGAAAGACAAAGGTAAACCTTATCGGAACTTTAGTAGAAAGAGAGGGAGAGGAAAAGAAACGAGAGCTTTGAAAAAGGGGGTTTGCTTCTTTTGTTGGGAACCGGGTCATTATTTAGAGGAATGCCCTTGTTTGGAAAAACTTAGAAGTTGGAATGTAGATGAGGAGGAAGAAGGGGAAAAGCAGAAAGAGGATAAAGATATGTTGGAGCTTCTCCACATTGGTAGTATGGGGAATGATGGTTTTTGGAAACCTTTAGTCCTCTCTATATCACATTGCTATGCTGCCATGCTGCGCTGGTCACACCGCAGACATAGCAGCATGTATGAAAAAGATATTGTGCTGCCATGCTGCGCTGGTCACATCGCAGCCATAGCAGCTTGCATACTAAGTACTAAGAGTATTGAACGTACGGAATTGGACTTCAAGTGACGCGAAGAAACATAGACGAAAGTGTTGAATGTGTTGGAGAAATGGACGGCGGATCGCGAAGCGATCCGATGATTAACATTCGAAATGATTTAAATTGTACGCCGGCCGTACGAAACATAATGCGGCGGTCAACATGTGATGAATTGGACGCCACCGGAGCTACGGACGGCAGCGCCGTCAGTTTGGTGAGGGACGCGAAATCGCGTCCATCACATGATATTTATTTTGGACGGTCCTGATTCGTTTGACGGAATTCGTAAGACTTGTAAATATTTAACAATGTTTGTCCCGTGTATTAATTATTACTGTAGCTCTCAGGTACACTCACATTAATAGAGGTAGTCGATTGATTACGTACGGCTGGTATGCCTCCGTACAGTTAGTAGTAAGCTGTAGTATATATTTGTAGGACTTAGTCATTTCTAGACTTAGGAACTTTTTGGACAGAAACTATTTCTACTCCTTTTTGGGATTTTCATCTGAGAATTGCTCTCAATTTTATCGGCAGAATTATATGACATTTTGCATGTGGGTTCCTCTTTGTATTGGCAATATTGTGGCGAATTTGCAGACCTATTGTGTGTCTGGTTTTCTTGGGGCTTCATTGTGAAGTTGGTCATATTTATCAAAGTTCTGGCAGGCTGTTTTTCTGCAACTTTGACTGAGTGTTGTGATTATTCGGTTTGGTATTATTATATGAAATTTGGTGGGAATACTTAGTGGACTAGGAACTATCTGGTTGTGTAGTTTTAGCTTGGTTTGGTTATTCTGTAGAATTCTGAGTGGAATCAAGGGAGGCTGTTTTGGGGTAGTCTGTGGTGCTTCCGAGGGTACATTCATGGCTGAAAATGGGCTATGAACAACAGGTTATGGGCCCACGCCCATGGCTACCCATTTTGGAGGAATCAACCCTGCCCATATTTGATGGTTCTAAATATTACTATTGGAGGAGTATGATGGAGAGCTACTTCAAGTCGAGGAAGCTAATGGATGTGGTGGACGGGATGTGTGTTGAATCATCGGTTGGATGGGAGGAGAAGAACAATGAGTGTATGCTGACTATCAAGCTATCCTTGAACGAGGAACTTGTAATGAATTACCTTGGTTTAGAAAGTGCAGTTGAATTATGGAAGTGTTTAGAACTTGCATATCAAAAGACTTCTGTGTATCACTGGATGAGTAATGTTACAAAAATAATTGAGTACAAGTATGATGGAGGTAGTATGTTGAATTATTGTATTGGGATACAAATACTGTTTGCAGAAAATGAAATTGCAGGAGGAAACTTCACGAATGCTCAAAAGGCTTTCCTGTTAATGAAAGGATTACCAAAGGAATATAGGTGTGCTTTGGATAGATTAAGACAGGTTGATAAAAAGGATTGGAACTTACTTTTAGCAATCAGGTGTGTTTTAGAGGAAGAGGCTAATAATGAGGCTTTAAAGAATAGGGAGAGTTGTCAAGGTGTTAGATCACAGTTTCAAAGAAATAAGAAAAGTTGTCAGGTAGAAAACTGTTTTTACTGTAATGATGTAGGGCATACTTTCAGGGTATGTCCGCTATATAAAAGTGCATGTCTCACAAGAAATTTCAGAGAAGGGTGGGACAACAACCGAGTTCAGCCCCCTATACAAAGGCAACAGAATGCGTTTACTGATCCGAGGAAATATTGTGAAGATAAAAGGGTTACACCTTCTTTCGAGAAATTTGTTTATTTGTCGAACGTCATTTTTAGAAGTATGGAGAACGAGGACAGAGGGGGAAAAATAATTGTCACCGAAGATGGTGTGGAGGAAAAGGAGACAGAAAAGGACGCAGTTTTTGAAACTTTTTCTGGTGACAGATTGGTGAGTGAAAAATGCTTACAAGAGGGAGAGTTAAGTGAAGTAAAAGGAGTGGGAGGAAAAGATGAGGAAGTGATAGTGGAACAGAAAAATAATGTGAATGTGGAATTTAATGACCTTAGAGAAGATGAGAGGAAAAATGTTCAGATTATTGGGGTAAGAGAGGGAGTTTGTAATTTTGGAAAACGAAATAAAACTGCAAAAATTGGAAAAATAGGAAAAGAAACCTGGAAGAAGAGTTTAGTGAAGAAAAAGGCAGGAATTAGAATTCATGACATTAAAAGGGTAGAAAACGGTGACAAAGATGTAAACTTACATAAATCACAAAAATTCATTAAGAAAACAAAGAAAACAGGCAGGACTCAAAAGATCACTAGTAGAAGAAAACATGTTCCGAAAGTGGTTAAAAGAAGACGGCGTGAAAAGTAAGTTTACGGAGGTGACTACCATTAAAATCCAGTAATATATGTAAAATTTCGAATTTTGCATTTTGTTTTTCTTTAAATTAGTTGAAAAGAAAGTTTATTTTTTTTTGAAAGACTCAAGAAGAGGCAACGGTAGCAATGGTTTCTGGAGAGGACGCATTTTTGGAAGAAATGGAAGAAAGAAGCTGGAGCAGTAACGCAGTTGGAGCAGTAACGCAGCTGGAGCAGTAACGCAGCTGGAGCAGTGGTGAATCGGCAAAAGCAGTTCGCGTCGCAACGCAACAACGCAGCGCAGCGGAAGCAGTGGTGACGTTTGATCAAAAGGGAAAAAGGGAGGAAATTTGCAGGTACGGAAAGGTACAGTTATTTTTAACACGCGGCATATTTCATTCCAGATGCACGAAACTAAATTTTCGGGGGAGTGTTGTTTTGAAAAGTCAGTTTCGTGAGGGCGTGTCGTTTCGTGCGTACAAAATGTTTCGTGGGTACAGTATAAGATTCTAATGCTATCTTGATTTACTGTGGAGGTTCGAATGGATCTGCGAATCGGGGGGAGTAATGGTAGAAGAATGTGGACTTAGTGGCTGAGAGAGTCTAAAGGTTTGTGGGAGTGTTGGTTTTTGGAAACCTTTAGTCCTCTCTATATCACATTGCTATGCTGCCATGCTGCGCTGGTCACACCGCAGACATAGCAGCATGTATGAAAAAGATATTGTGCTGCCATGCTGCGCTGGTCACATCGCAGCCATAGCAGCTTGCATACTAGGTACTAAGAGTATTGAACGTACAGAATTGGACTTCAAGTGACGCGAAGAAACATAGACGAAAGTGTTGAATGTGTTGGAGAAATGGACGGCGGATCGCGAAGCGATCCGATGATTAACATTCGAAATGATTTAAATTGTACGCCGGCCGTACGAAACATAATGCGGCGGTCAACATGTGATGAATTGGACGCCCCCAGAGCTATGGACGGCAGCGTCGTCATTTTGGTGAGGGACGCAAAATCGCGTCCATCACATGATATTTATTTTTGACGGTCCTGATTCGTTTGACGGAATTCGTACAACGTGTAAATATTTAACAATGTTTTGTCCTGTGTATTTAATTATTAGTGTAGATCTTAGGTACACTCACATTAATAGAGGTAGTTGATTGATTACGTACGGCTGGTATGCCTCCGTACAGTTTGTAGTAAGCTGTAGTGTATATTTGTAGGACTGACTCATTTCTAGACTTAGGAACTTTTTGGACAGAAACTGTTTCTGCTCCTTTTTGGGATTTTCATCTGAGAATTGCTCTCAATTTTATTGGCAGAATTATATGACATTTTGCATGTGGGTTCCTCTTTGTATTGGCAATATTGTGGCGAATTTGCAGACCTATTGTGTGTCTGGTTTTCTTGGGGCTTCATTGTGAAGTTGGTCATATTTATCAAAGTTCTGGCAGGCTGTTTTTCTGCAACTTTGACTGAGTGTTGTGATTATTCGGTTTGGTATTATTATATGAAATTTGGTGGGAATACTTAGTGGACTAGGAACTATCTGGTTGTGTAGTTTTAGCTTGGTTTGGTTATTCTGTAGAATTCTGAGTGGAATCAAGGGAGGCTGTTTTGGGGTAGTCTGTGGTGCTTCCGAGGGTACATTCATGGCTGAAAATGGGCTATGAACAACAGGGAAGAGAGAAAAGCACACAGAAATTCCACGGAAACAACAGTGTGCTTTTGGAGGTATAAGGGAAGTAAAGAGAGAGGAGATACTTGAGGGAGTTCAAAATATTGAGGATAGTTTCGTAGATAATCTACAAACAAAAAACTGGTCGAAAAGGGAGACTTCAACGAATTCCGAGGAAAGGGGAGAAATAACTATATAGGGGGTTTTAAAAGATAGGAGAGAAGAGGAATATTTAATGAAAGGTTTAGGGGAGGAGAAATATTTATTGTGATAAAAATTAGAAAGTGATAGTGGAAAGAATTCCATGGGAGAGAGTGAGGAAAGTTCAAAAATTGGGGTAATCGTCATGAATAGAAATATGAGTTCGAAAGATGTAGATTTTATGAGGAACTTAGTGGGGACTCTTGATTTAAGGATAAATTCGGGGGTAATGGTTTTGACATCCCTAATGGGAGTGATGTCATCTATGAAGTTGTACTCGTAAAAAGGTTAACATCTGGGTGTGTGTTGCATATTGGAGATGGGGCTGGCTGGGTGAATTGTAAGAGGGAAATTGGTTTTTGTGTGAATGGAAAAGATTTGAGGTGGATATTGTCTTTGCTCAGATTTATGAAAAGTGGGATCCTAAATAAAATGTATGACCAGCAAGATGGAATTTTTAAGTCAGCTAATTTAATGGAAATTTTTAAATATGAGAATGTTGTCTTAAAGTTTTATGAAAGGAAAAGGAAAGGAAAAAGAAAAAGGGGAAGAGAATGTTTGTTTATTTGTTTGTAAAATTGAAAGGAAATAAACTAGAAAATAAGGGGAGTGTTGATATTTGAGTATTTTCTAGGTCTTTATTAGAATAGGAAAATGAGCAGAGGCAGCCTGCCTCTAACTCCCTTCTCTAAGCCCCCACACTTGTTCTACTCACTGAAGGCTCAAAAGGGAGCTAGAGCCATGGCTGCCTAAGCTCTCCAAAGAGACAAGAGTAGATAGTGGTTGGGTTTTTTAAAATGAATCTTGACGGACCCATGATCCGATCCACGTACCTGTCGTCCGTTAAACTAGACGTTAGCTTTATCCGTTTAGTCTAAGACTAGTGTTAGATGATATAGGGTTCGATAATTATATATAGACTTACACGTAGACTAATTCATTCAACTGAAAATTTATTCGGGATGCATATATCCAGTTATATAGAGTACGGAGAAAAAACGAATACCGCACGCTTTGTTTCGATAGCGAAACAAATACCGCGCAAGTAATTATGAAGGCTACGATTGAAATCTAGTTTCGATCGGACGGCCGAAAAGGATGCCGAGATCGCGGAAGAGGATCTAGGCGGTTTGCGGTCGTCGCCACATAGGATGACACGTGGCACAATGACATTAAATCGCGGCAACTTCGGAGATTACAGGAACAAATCCGAATGTAACATGTGTCGACATTTTGGCCATGTTGTACGATGGCCGTACAGAAAGTATACCAGCACCTGTACTTTTCTGTATGACACAGTAATTTGATTGGTGCCGTACGTTAGTAGATAGAGTTTTAGAGAGGGAATAGGACTTAGAATATTTTTGGTAGGTAGTCGCCTCTGTGAGAGAGCACCTTGTATAAAAGGCTAACTTTAAGCAACGATAACTATCAATTTACTTGACCATTTTCAGTGATTCTTTTTGCTGCCGACTCAGGGGAGTCCAAGCTACAAAGAGATGAAGCCGGTCAGAGTTTTTGCCTGCCAAGGTGGCTACATTTCTAGGGGAAAGTCAATTTGGGTGAATGTGTCCAAAACTCATATTCTAACTTTGCATTCTGTGGTGGAATTGAGCACATAGAAAGTCTTATTTCAAAAGGGTTAAGCTATAATGTGTCTATGATTGTCAAGTGGTTGGTCATTTGGGTTTATATCAACTTGGAGTTGGCACTATCGAGATAAGCTTCTTTTGGATCTGCAAATTCTGTGGGCAATGGAGCACACAGAGTTTCAGTCAGCGATGTCGGTAGCGATGGCAAGCAGCTCTGTTGGAGTGTGGGTGGCATAAATAGGAAAACATCTGGCTATAGGAGCATTGTTTTTCCCCTGATTCCATAAATCGAGGGGTACCACCACCTTGACCCCTTCCAGATCCTCAAGATCACGAACACTAAACTGCTCCTTCCACAAACTTAATCCCATATTCAACCTTGTCCTGGTGGCCATCCCCAACAAAATTTCAAACTGTTTGCCTTCCACCACCAAGAAGGGAAACTAAATTCGGACCTTCTGACCCGCGTCATCGGAGAACTCGATTAACATGGCCTTGATAATTTCGTGGACCGGCTCCCTCCCACTACTAGTCGTGCTTAGGCTGATGTTATTCGGGCAGATTTCCGATCGGAGTTCCTCATGCATTTGCTGTAGAGCCGAAGTGGTAATTAGATTTGGGAGTGCTCATATATCGACCATTGCATCCTGATATCAGCCGTTTCCGTTGAGTTTGAAATTTCCCGTCCGGTTACAAATAACGTCTTATAATCCTTATCCATTATAGGGGGCTTTCGGTCTATTGACCAAAAGACGGATCTGGCCTGATCTGCGAGGTCTCTTTTCTCCCCTTCTGAGTGAATCTCCTCTCCGAGGGCCTGGATGAGAATTTCTTCCGGCAAGTTATGGGAAGAGGCCAATGTTTTCACGTGAGTGAGGGCGTAGGGCATTAGATGCCTTACTAACATCTTTGCTGGTTTGGAGGAACGAGGTTGAGTTTTTGGCGACGAAAAAGGGGAATCTGTTCGTTCATCCAATTTTTCTTGCTCCTCCTCCCCGTGTTTCCTCACTTTCCTCGTCGCATTCCGGCTCTGGGGGCGTTTCTGGTGTGATATCCTCCCGGCGTTCCGCCAAATATTTTTCAAACCAGTCTTCGTTTATCTGTTTTTCCTCCACCTTTGCTTGTTTTTCCATCTCCCTTGGTTTAGTTGTCTTGTAATTCTCGAATCCGCGAGGCAATTTCTTCACAGCCGGAGGAGGCAGGTTTGTGGGTTAGATTGTGAGACCTATTTTGTCGTTCAGAATGACTGCCTTGGGGGTGAAAGACAAAGGTCCAGTGGTCTTCCTGTTGTGGTCTCCTTGAGCCAGTCTTTGCTTGTCTCTTCTCTGCGCTGATGTTGAGTTACGAAGCTGCTTGCGATTGTCTCCCACACCGACATTCCACGCTCCCGAAAGGAAGGTTTGTGCGTGTTGCGCTTTAGGAGGTTCCATGCCCCACCCCATTACATCGTCATCGTCTTCGCCCGCCGCAAATTCCTGTTCAAGCTCCGCCAGCTTCTGTAGTAACTCTTAGTTTCTCCGGTGGAGTTTCAGAGCGGCCGTGAGAGCACGAGTACGGGAGGGGGATCCTAATCGCAGGGCGGCCAATTTTGCTGCCATTGCGGCCAGTTGTTGGCTCTGTTGTTGGATTATTATCTCCGGGTGAGTCATGCTCGACCTGTTGGCAGTAGTTCTGGTTCTAAGCCACAACCACTGCTGCCGAATACAGCAAATTAACAGTCTAACTGCAACCTTGTGCAGCCTGGACTCCTCTGAGTCCGTAGCAAAAAGAATCACTAAAAACAGCCAACCAGCCGATAAGCTATGAGGTGGCAAATATGCCAACTTATAAAAAGCTCCCAAAGGAGAGGTGACCGTCTAAAATATGTTGTTTTGGAAGATTCAGTTTCGTACTTGCGTGCGCGTGATTGCGTGCGTAAGTAATTACCGAAATTAATGTGGTGGTACGAATGGATTTTCGGATTGGGGGAGAACTGAAATTAATTGAAGTTCAACGTACATGAGTACTAATTGAGTGACCCGAACAAACATATGTAAGAGTACAGTTCGCGTAAGTGAAATGGACGGCGTATCGCGAAGCGATCCGATGTATGATATTCGAAATATGTAAAATTGTAAAATTGTACGTTGCACGTACGAAACATAATGCGACTGACGACATTTATTAATTGGGACGCCGCCGGTAATATGTTAAGTCCTACTTCCCTCTCACAACCCCTATCTACTAATGTACGACCCAATCACATAACTGTAAAGTACAGAAAGGTACTACGGTCGATGTTCTTTCTGTACGGCCTGTGTAAGACAAGGCCGTTGTGTGGACGCGTGTCAACCTTTCATTCGTCCGTACGCTCCCCAGAATTCCTACGACCAAATGTTATCTGTCCACGTGGCGCCAGGTCATGCCATGTCCATATTCGCCAAAGTGACCATTCCGGGATCCCGGCAGCGATGTATGCTGTTGGATTAAATCTGACTTTGAATTTTAGCCGTCGAAACAAATGTCTGATTCATTTGTTTCGTGTGAAATGACGTCCGCACTAAATTTTAACTAGTTTTAGGTTACTTCGTTCATATTTTTGTTAATCGATTGTAGGACCGTACACAAGTTTAAATAGATATCAAACCCTTTGTATCCTAACAGGCTTCTACGACAGATTGGTTAGAGCTAACGGCTACTCCGAGCTTTGCCGAATAGAGGTTCGAGTCCTACCGGACGCAACCTTTTGTTAAGAGTGACTTAAGTCACTCTTTAGTCCTACCTATGGAGATGAGGCAGCCATGGCTCCATCACTCTCTCTCTCTCCTTCAGTGACTAGAACAAGTATGAGGGCAAGAGAGAAGAGACGGAAGCAGGCTTTCTTATCTTTTTCCGCTAATCTATTTAGACCTAGAAAATACCAAAAAACTAGTGATTGCAACACTCCCATTATTTTCTATTCTAATTTTATCTTTTTGCAACTCAAGTGACACCATTGCCGAAGGCTATACCGGCAGCAGCACCACCAGCAACGGGACAAGGGTTCAGACCGAAAGATCAGAGTATAAAAAGTGGAACTACAAAGACAAGGTTGCTAAGCTCTTAATTCTTAAAAGTGTAGCAAAGGGCATTGCCATTCCCCTTATGCATGTCAAATCTTAATCTCAGATTTGGGTATCACTAGTTAACAAATATAAGAGTGGACCATTGTAGTAACAACAGTTGGCTGAAAATAAGATTGCAACTTATACTTATAAAGGAGGAAATATGAATAATTATTGCAATGATTTAGGATTATTATTTGGAGAGTTAGAGAGTGCAGGTTACTCATGGTCCAAGAGACAAAGAGTGAACACATTAATGATGAAACTACCTGAAGAGTATGAGATTATCATTAACCGTTTGCAGGATATAGGAGATAGCAATTAAAATTGGGATGACATAGTGGGAATGATTTTAGTGAAAGAAAGCAACATAGAGCTAAGGAGAGGGAGTCTAAGTGTTCAAGCATTGTTTGCAGGATCTGATTGGCGGAAGCGTGATGAGGAGAAAGGGAAAGATCCCTATCGAAACTTTGGTGGAAGACGACAAGGAGGTGGCTGATTTGATAGACAGGGGAGAGGAACTTCTCGCGGAGGATTATGTCACTTCTGCAAGAACCAGGACAATATATGGCAGATTGTGTCAAACTTGCAAAACTTTGACTGAAAGATGGTCAAGGAACCTCAAGGGATGGAGGAAAGAAAAATGCTTTCCTGACTCAAGTTCATGATGAGGAAGTGGAAGAAAAAACTGCACCAGAAGAGGAGCTTGAGGAGCTTCTTCTTAATCCAAAAAACACTGAAAAGCATGTTGACATTCCATGGAGACAAAAGTGTGCTTTCGGAGGTAAGAGGGATCCACCCGAGGATGGGTAGATCATATACTAAGGGGCTTCAATGCATATGTGCAAATAGATAAGCGGTGGTTCACTAAACTGAGAAAGATCCCAACAGTCTAGATAGAGTACGGAGATGGTAGAGTAGAGACCAGAAGTCTTGTTGGAACTGTTGACTTGAAGGTTCTAGTTGATGGAGAGGCCTCAATTGTAACACTCTCAGATGTTCTTTACATTCCACAGCATAGCAAGAACGTAGTCTCAACAGCTGTCGTAGATGAAAAGGAGTTTGAAACAGGAATTAGGAAAGGAATCTTCACAGCAAGCTTTGATAATGAGGTTTATTTCATAGCTGAGAAGGGTAGTTAAGGAATGTTCAAAATTGTTCTTTGCAATGAAAAGAGTGTTCTCTACTCGTGTGCAAGTGAGATGATGCTTTGGCATAAAAGGTTGGGGCATGTGCATCTAGATAGATTAAAGAAAATGAAGAAAAAAGGAATAGTGGAGGGTATTACTTTTGAGGATGATGAGACCTTTGATGATTGTAGTGGATGTGCCCAAGGGAAGATTCATAGACTTCCATTTCCAAAGGCAACCACATTTAGGAGAGAGAAAGTATTAGATCTAGTTCACACTGATGTTTGGGGACCTGCTACGTATGCTTCACATGGGGGGAAGAGATGGATGTTAACCATCACAAATGATTGGTCTAGATACACGAAGGTATACTTTCTCAGACATAAGTCAAAGGTATTAAGATGTTTCAAAGAGTATAAAGTATGGAGTGAAAAGCAGCATGAAACCTCAATAAAAGAGATAAGAAGTGATAATGGAAAAGAATACACCTCAAGGGAATTTGAAGAAAATCTTAAAGAAGAAGGAAATCATCATGAGAAAACTTTTCCCCATAATCCGGAACAAAATGGAGTAGCAAAAAGAGTGAATAGAACTTTAGGAGATATGTCCAGAAGTATGTTAAGTGACAAGGGGATAGGGTTGCAGTTTTGGGCTGAGTCTATGAACTATGCTAATTTCATCAAAAATAGATTCCTAACTTCAGCAAATAAGGAGGAAACTCTGTATGAGAGGTGGACAGGAAGGAAGCCTGATTTGTCTAGTTTGAGAGTGTTCGGAAGTCAAGTTTATGGTTTGAATTCCGATAAGACAAAATGGAAGTTAGAGGGAAGAGGGAAACCAGGATATCTTGTAGGATATGATGAGAGCACAAAAGGATACCGGGTGTATGACTTGAAAAAGAGAGATATATTTTTGGTAAAACACATAGTGGTGATGAATGAAGTGAATCCATTGATCCATTCAAATTTAATAAGGAAGTCAAAATCAGATTTGAAACGGATCAGTTTTCTGACTTTGACTTTGAAAATGAAGAGAATGAAGATGGAGAAAAAGGAAAATTTGCAGATCTACCAAAGGAGGAGGAAATGACAATATCCGAGGCAACGCCACAAAACGAAGTGGAAACGAATGAGGATTTTGATGAGACACCGGAATTGGAAGATAGGGGAGCTGAAAATATTCCTAAACGAAGCCCAAAGATGCCTTCCATACCATCTTCCGATTTTGAATGGGGAAGAAGAAGTAGCAAACGACTTCAAGAAAGACAAGTAAATAACCAACTTACAAATGAACCTCAGACATACTTATGTTGTTCTTTGGTCTAAAATAGACCGCAGAAGCAACCCAAACTATCATGCAAGAAGCTAAGCAAAGCTAGGCCAATGAATAATCATTTGAAATGCATCCTCTATATGCGTACACAGACGCAACAAACAACAGTTAGGGTTTCATGGAATAATTAACATAAATAAACCCTATGACAACATCTAAGGTTTGATGGAATAATCGACATAAACAAACCCTAGGACAAATGTATAAACAAAGCATATCAAACATATATAAAATAACATAAATAAATAATAACAAACAAATGCATCACACATAAACAAAAGTATAATCAAATAATCATTATATCATTCAAAGTGCATGACCTAATCGACAACCCTAAAATACTACATCTTTGGTCCCTACTTTTCTAACCAGCATTGATTATTTTTCCTAACAAAGCTCATTCCTATATATACACTTGTGAGCTGTCAACGAATCACTAAGTGTCAAAATAACCAACATACATTACGTAACTGTCATCAAGTCCTATTTAACCATAATAGACCATCACTAAGAATAAATTAATCGTAAGCGTACACCTGAAAGTCAAGCAATCGTAAGCGTACACTTGTCTGCAAATACGACACATAAAGACACATAAATTAAACTGTCGAAACCCTAATTGATCACGTAAAATATAAACTAGTTTAATCAACATTAAATCATTAATTCGCATACAACAAGTCGTCATCACATATGTAGAATTCAATTTGATTTCATGTCCTCAAAATAGTGTGAATCATCAAAAACCGGCGGACGCCTCAAAGTACAACACAATCCACTGTCGAAACGATACGGTACCATCTAAATATTGCCCGTACCGTAACCGCGTACTTCGTCATAAATGCGCCTTGTCGCATATAAGGTTCACGTCATTTTTGATAAATGCGTCGCAAATAAAGTACACTTAATAATACACCAGTCCAAAATAGATTCTATGTACCATGGCGTACTTTCCATAATTGTCGCCCGTAACATTAGGTTCCGTACGGCCGGCGTACAATTTAAATATGTCAAACATTTCATGTCTGATCGCTTCGCGATCTACCGTTCATTTCCGAGCGCACTCCGCACCATTCAATTTTTTTCCTTACGTCACATTAATTTCACTTGTACACTAGCTCCCCCGAATCGCAAATCTGTTCAAAACTCCACAGTACATCAAGTGAAATATATACGCACGAAACGTCCCGTGCGCACCAAATTTCACGTATGCACAAAACTAAATCTTCAAAAACAACAACTTAGAGGCCATAAACACCCCAGAAAGTAGCCAATGGATCACAACTATAAATGAAGAAATGGCCTCTATCATGGAAGCAAATACATGGGAGTTGGTAGATTGTCCATCGGACCGAAAACGAATCGGATGTAAGTGGGTTTTTAAACTTAAATTAAACCCCTATAATACCATTGAGAGGTACAAAGCTAGGTTAGTTGCAAAAAGTTATACTCAAAAAGAGGGGATAGGCTACAAAGAAACCTTTGCACTTGTAGTCAGATTTCCTTCTATTAGAAATCCTTTTAAGTATAGCCGCAGCGGAGGATATGGAAATACACCAGATGGATATTAAAGCAGCCTTTTTCCACGGAGAGTTGGAAGAAGAAATTTACATGAGGCAACCGGAAGGATTCGTGGAAAGTGGGGAAGAAAACAAAGTTTGCAAACAGATAAAATCATTCTATGGGCTTAAGCAAGCCTCGCGACAGTGGAATATAAAGCAAAGACGAATTTCTGACCAGTTTGGGGTATATCAGAATTAGATCAGATCACTCTATATATTTATTTGAGGATGAGAATGGAGTGATATTTATTGCTATTTATGTGGATGATTTGTTGGTCTTAAGCGAGTCCTTAGATAAAATTAACAAACTAAAACGCGATCTTAAAAGCAGTTTTGATATGAAAGATCTCGGCGAAGCAAAGTACATTTTGGGAATTCAGATGGAGAGAGATAAGGGAATAGAATTATAAGACTCACTAAAAAAGAAGCAATCGGTAATATGCTAGAAAAATTTCAGATGGAAAAAGCAAACGGATGTACTACTCCTATGGATTTGAAGAAAGTGTTTGAGGGAAGTGAAGAGAGAGGAATATTGATCATTAATGATGAGATGGATGAGATAGAAAGAAAATTTATGGAAAATATTCCTTATCGGCAGATTGTAGGCAGTTTAATTTATTTTATGAATTGTACCCGTCCGGATATAGCTGCAGTTGTAGGTGTCCTTAGTAGAAGTCTAAATGAACCAAGAAAGAGAGACTATGAGGCTGCCAAAAGGGTGATGAGGTATCTGGTGGGGACAAGGGAATTATGGTTGCATTTGGGAGGGGAGCACACTGACATCACCACCTGGAGTGATGCCAGTTATGGAGATGTGCCTTTAAGGCGGTGTACGACTGGATATGTGTTGCAAATTAGATCTGGTGCATGTTGTTGGAGTAGCAAGCAACAAAAAGTAGTTGCTCAGTCCACTATGGAGGCTAAATACATGGCTTCCTATGCTGCCACCAAAGAATTAATGTGGGTTAAATCTCTTCTTGAAGAACTTGGGTTCATGAAGTCTGGAACTCAAAATGTTTTTTGTGATAATCAAGCTGCTATCTCTATTGCAGCTAATCCGAAACATCACTTCAAAGCTAAGCATATGGATATTAGACTAAGCTTTGTCAAAGAGAAGGTTGAAAATAAAATTATTAAACTGGTTCATAAAACTGATAGAGAAATGATTGCAGACATGATGACAAAACCAGTGCCTTCCCCTAAGTTGATTTATTGCAGAGAAAACTATGGATTAAAATTAAAAATGACAAAGAATTAATGGGAGTGTTGAAAAGAGGTAATTAATAGTTCACTTCTCTATTTTAATTTTACTTTAAAGAAAGAGAGTGAGGATCAAAGGCACGCCATGGATGCCGCAATATTTAGAAAGTGGCAGTTTTTTGAAGTAGAGGATATTTTACTAAAATGTTGCCAAGGTCCAGATTTGAACCTATGTTTGTGGACCTCTACTTAGTCGTACGTCTTAACCACTAAGGCGATATCGAAACAATAACGTGACTGGTTTGAAAGATATATAAACATTAACGCAACAGCTAATTAATAGCAGACTAACCAAAACGAGCAATTCATGCATGTACGCGAATCTGAACCGTGTAAAATATGTTTTGATCGAACGGTCGGCATTGTAGCCGCCACACTAAGTGATCTTTTGGCGTCATTTGGAGATAACGTCACGCGGTGCCACATGGCGCCACATTATTTGATACCGGAGAAGATGGGAGGAGGAACCATGGCTCTCGATTTGACAAGTGTCACCTTGTAGACCATGTCGTACAATGGCCGTAAAATAAGTACATCTCCTATTGTACCTTCTTGTACTATATAGTGTTCCTATTGGACTAGGGTTTAGTAGTAGGTAGTCGTGAGTAGGCAGACCAAGACTTAGTGATATTTAGGTACCTCTCTCTAAGAGAGCTTGTAACTATAAAGGTCATCTTTAACCAGCCGTAACTTACTGCTCAGGGGAGCAAATTCAGTGATTCTTTTTGCGTTTGACTCAAGGGAGTCTTCTCCTCACAGGGGTGAGGGTGGTCAGAATATTTGTGTGCGTGGGCGGCACTTATTCAGTGGGAAATTGGAAGTGGAAAATATTATCCTTGAGGCTTTACATAGGCTGTTCATTCTGTGGGTCAATGGAGACCACAGAATTTCAATATCAAATCTGCTTCTAAGATATTTCTTTAACTTATTGATCTTTTCCAAAGACTTACTTAACTCCAACAGATCATCCACATAAATTGTAATGAAAATCACACCATTCACATCTTCAAACATATATATAGAATGGGCAGAGATGATGCGGAGATATCCTAGACCGGTGAGAAACTCATCTAGTTTCTTATTCCACTATCGGGGAGCCTGCTTAAGTCCATATAAAAACTTTATGAGCCTGCAGACTTTTCTCTCTTTCCCATTCTCCACGAATCCCTCTGGTTGCCGCATGAAGATTTCTTCCACTAACTCACCATTGAGAAATGCAGTCTTAATATCCATCTGATGAATTTCCTTGTCTTCCACTCCTGTTAGATTGACGAGAATCCTTACTGATAGGAACCGAACAATTGGAGCAAACGTCTCCTCATAGTCAATCCTCTTTTTTTGGGTGAACCCCTTTACTACCAAACAAGCTTTATATCTTTCATTGGTATTATCTGGATTCAGTTTTAGTTTAAATACCCATTTACAGCCAATATGTTTTCTGTCTATGGGACAATCCGCTAGTTCCCAAGTATTTGCTTCCATGATGGAAGTCATCTCATCATTTATGGCTCTTCCATATATCTTTTTTTGGCCTGTTCATTGCCTCCATGTATGATTGAGGCTCATCAGGATGAAATAGCTTAGTTACCTTATGAGCAGCATGTTTCTCTTGTATCCTTTTGCTGCTCCTTCTCCCTCCCTCAAACTCCGAAGCTAGAATAGAAGGAAGTCTCGGGTTTCTCCTTACTGTCTCATCGGCTCCCATATTCATGGAAGGCGGTTCAAATTCCTTCTCTTTTGTCTCCTCGAAGTCCATAAAAATATGTGAGGTGTCAAGTAGATCTCGTGTATTTGGATTTCCCCTGAATCTGCAATCACTGTTTCACTCATGTCATTTTCGGGAAAGACAGGACTCTCCTCGCTTTCAGACTCAAACGGATTTTTATCTTCTTAGTATAATTGAAGGGGTCAAATGACTTCCTTTCATCCATGAAAACTAGGTGTTTGACTAGAATAATATCTTGCTTTGCTAAGTCATAGACTCTATATCCCTTGACATCCGCATCATATCCTACAAAGTATCTAGGTTTTCCCTTATCATCTAGTTTCCAGTTTTTCTTATCCGTATCAAGACTGTAAACTTGGCTACCAAATACTTTAAGGTGTGAGATATCTGGTTTTTTTCCAACCCATCTCTAATAAGGTGTCATTCCCTTTACAATTGAGGTAAGGACTCTATTTTTATGTAGTTGGCACAATTCATAGCTTCTACCCAAACTCTCTTTCCTTTTTTCTTGTCACCCAACATATTACATACACTATCTCTTAGTGTTCACTTCAATCTTAGAGCTACCCCATTTTGTTCCGGGTTATATGGTACCGTCTTCTGGTGCTGAACTCCCTCATCTCTCAGGTATTCCATGTAGAAATTAATGGTTAGTTTTTAAAGTATTTTCTAGGTCTGAATAGAAATAAAAATGAAGCGGTTCAGTCTACCTCTAACTTCTCTCTCCAACTTCTCAAACTTGTCCCAGTCACTGAGAAATTGGAGAGGAAGCTAGAGCAATGGCTACCTAGGCTATCCAGAGGTTAACACGAAAATATATTTTTGTTAGGGGTTTATTTTACTAAAAGATATGTGCCGGCGGTAGGATTTGATCCTGGTACCTGCCAGCCGGCAGACAGCCGGTAGCCGGTAGCCTTAGCCGTTAAGTCTAGAAGTAGTGTTACGTAATATAGGGATTGATTATTATTTAAACATTTATACGTAGAAAAGTTCATTTAACTGTAACTACTCAGGGAAGCAAATTCAAAGATTCTTTTGCTATCGACTCAGGGGAGTCTTGTCTTCACGAGGTGAAGTTGGTCAGAGTTTTTGTGTGCTAGGGTGGCAGTTATTTTTGCTGAAACACAAAGGGGTTAGGTTTAACCTAGAGGCTTCTTGGAAGCTGTCTACTCTGAGGACTTATGGAGGTCTCAGAGTTTCAGGTTATGGGCCCACCCTCTAGGGTACGAATCTTTAATAGAACTGGCTTCATATACTGAAAAGTATGATGATAGGAGCTCTATGCGAAAAAAGGTTTTGGGGGATAGTGAGTGGACAGTTGGGGCGTCCATCAAGTCTTGGAATTCCTCCAGGGTTTAAAGGAAGCAGATTCACCAGAAAAGAGGATCCACCTTCAACGGAGGAAACAAAACAAGGAGAGGTGGTGGACAAAGGAAAGGAGAAGGAGGCGACCATACCAATAACAACTGGTTCGGCATTCATGTCACCTATTCCGAGGAACGAGGAGAATGATACTGAAACCTGGAACTTCAACAATATGGCGGCAAAGCACTTCATCCTCACCATCTCACTCAAGGACTTGCATGTCCTCATTTGCAGGTAGAAAGGGCATCCGATCTTTGGATGGCTCTCATAGAGATGTACCGAAGTGGTACGATTCAGCAACAACAGTTGGCTGATCAGAAAGTTAAGGAGTATGTATACAAAGGGGGGAAGATGTTGGATTTTTGCAATGAGCTTGCTACACTCTTCATGGAGCTAGAGAGTGCGGGAAAAGATTTTAGTGAAAAAGAAAAGGTTAACTGTTTACTGATGAAGTTACCCGATGAGTTCGCGAACATAGTCAACCGTGTGCAGGACTTGCCGGACTCAAGGTGGATATGGAACTCAGTAGTAGGGATGATTTTCGTTCGGGAGAATACAATTGAGATCCAAAGAGGAGGAAAGAGTGGCCAAGCCTTGGCAACTGCGACCGATTGGAGGAACAAGGATTCCCGGAAACCGGTCGGAAACTATGGGGGGAGGGAGCAGAAAAATCAGACCGACGAGTTCGGACCAAGGGCTCCCAAAGGTTTATGTTATTTTTGTAAGAAACCTGGGCACTATATGGCAGAGTGCACTTAGCTAACCGAGCTTTGGTTAAAAGAGGGGCAGACCGGTGGTACCGCGAGAGGAAAGAAAAAGGCCCTTATGACACAGTTACATGAGGCGAAATCCGAGGACGAGGACGATGAGCTCTTTTTGGATGAGGAGTTGGAGGCGAAAAACGAGGTCGAAATACCACGAAGGCAGAAATGTGCTTATGGTGGATTGAAAGGTGAAGCAGGTTGGATTGTAGATTCTGTTGTTTTGAAAAGTCAGTTTCGTGCGTAATTGCTAATTAGATTTAATATGGAGGTTTAAATAGATTCACGGATTGGGGGAGCGAACGGATTGATAATTAAAGTTACGTAAAATACTCATTGAGTGGTGGGAACAAGCAATGACAAATGGACGGCGGATCGTGAAGCGATCCGATGTAAAATAAACGGAATGTTGGAATAGGCGCCGCCAGTACTGCGGAACTGCGACGCAGTTAAGTCAACGTAGCTGCGGCTATTTGTATGATCCGTACGGACAAGGGCAGCCAGCGCAGCCAGCGTAGCTAGCGCAGCTGCGGATAATATGACTAGGATAGATCTCGGGTAATGATGATTGTACGGTAGTGGTAGCTAAGTAGTTGCTCAGTGGTAGCTTGGTTTCTGACATACGAAGAGTACGGTGTAAATATTATGTACAACAGAGGTTTGTCCTTTTGACTAATTAGTTTATTAGAGTAGATACGGTACGGCTGGTATGCCTCCGTACTCTAAGTATAACTTGCAGGACTTAGATTATTTTATGTATCGCAGTCAAGTTAATCAAAGCTATGGCAGACTGTTTTCTGCATCTTTGACCTGTTGGTGTGATCACTCTGATTGGTGCTTTCATGTGAAACTTTGTGGGGTTATTCTATGATATAGAATCTTTATGTGTGTGAAGTATCATTATATTCTAGTATCTCTGTGAGATTCTGTGAACAGTCTAAGTGGCTAGTTTGTGAAGCTGTCAGCTACATTTGGGAAACTCTAGAGCTTATATCTTCTAGATGCCTTGGTGGATTTGGCTGTAACTTTGAGAGTTTACAGTGTATATGATATACTGCATATTGGTGCAGTTTGCGATCATTTTGTTTATTGTGGAGTAATCTGTGTCGTCTGAAACACAACTGTTTTTCAGGTAGTCTGTGGGTGTTTCCGTGAGTAATCCATGGCTGAAATAAGCTATGAACAACAGGTTATGGGCCCACACCCATGGCTACCTATATTTGATGGATCAAAATATCACTACTCGAAGTGTGCGCTCGTGAGCTACTTCGAGATGATGGAGCTAATGGATGTGGTGGACGGTACCTTGGCCGAAACATCAAATGAATGGAAAAGGAAAAATCATGAGTGTCTAAGGGTTATCAAGAACTCCTTGACTGAGGATTTGGTAATGTCATACCTAAGTTTTAAAAAGGCAGCTGAATTATGGAAGAGCTTAGAATGTGTGTATAGAAAGACGTCTTTATATCATTGGCTTAGTAGTGTTACCAAAATAGTTGAACACAAGTATGTAGGAGGTAGTATGGAGAAACACTGTATTGACTTACAAGTATTATTTGCAGAAAATGATTTGGCAGGGGGAAACTTTACAGATGCTCAACAAACTATCTTGTTAATGAGAAGTCTACCTAAAGAATATAAGAGTGCACTAGATCGATTGACTTTAATTGATAAAAATGATTGGAGCGTAACTGTAGCTAGACGAGTTATTCTAGATGAAGAGGCTAATAGAAGAGTCTTAACAAGTGAAAGGAATATAACGAAATCTAAGTCTCAGTTTCAGAAATTTAAAGGTAATAGTGAGGTTGGAGATCGGCCAAAGAATTGTTTTTACTGTAATGATTTAGGACATACCTTCAGGGTATGCCCATCGTATAAAAGTGCATGTGTTACAGGGAAGTTCAGAGATGGATGGGACAACACCCTAGTTCGAACCCCAACAAAAAAGGAATCAAGTGCCTTCGTGAGTAAGAGACAAGACTCGACAAATGACAAAAGACATACACAGTGTGTTGACAAATTTATTTACCTACCGACCTTCTATGTTGTTTGGAATGAGGAGAAGGAGGTGACAGCAAAGGATTTGGTGACTTTCCCTTGTCCCGACAACAGATTGGTGAGTACCAAAGAGTTACAGATGGAAGAATTTATTGAAGAAAGGAAAAAGGACGTCAGCAACAAATGCAGCAACGCAGCGGCAAAAGTGGTGTTATAACGTTAGTGAAAGTGTCAATTTCACATTTATGACTTATGGGGAGCTGTTACAGGACAAATTCTGCAAGGTGGTGGTTTTCAGCAAGACAAATGGGACGTGGCGACGTCAGCAAAACAATGGTGATGTGTTGTTTTAACTAACGTTTTTTTTTGAATCATTAATAGTGGAGGTTGATAGAGAATTTTTAATCTCTAAATATTCTCCATTCTTCATTTTGTTTGTATTTCCATTAAGGTAGAAATATCTGCATACACTACTCAGTCTAAAGCTTTAGGGGAGTGTTGAAAATTGAAAGCTTTAGTTCTCAGTAGATGAGGCTATGAGGAGGAAGTTAAGGGTGAAAGAAGCAGCTGCTAGAGCTGCGGTGTCAAAATAGCGCAGCGTAGCAGCAAAGCAGTACAAGCTGCATATTGTATTCATACTGCGCTGCGATGTCGAACTAGCGCAGCGTAGCAGCAGAGCAGTACACGGTGCACTTTGTATTCATACTACGCTGCGATGTCAAACTAGCGCAGCGTAGCAGCATAGCAATACACGCTACACTTTGTATTGATACTGCGCTGCGATGTCAAACTAGCGCAGCGTAGCAACAGAGCATTACACGCTGCACGAAACTAAATTTTCGGGGGAGTGTTGTTTTGAAAAGTCAGTTTCGTGCGTAATTGCTAATTAGATTTAATATGGAGGTTTGAATAGATTCACGGATTGGGGGAGCGAACGGATTGATAATTAAAGTTACGTAAAATACTCATTGAGTGGTGGGAACAAGCAATGACAAATGGACGGCGGATCGCGAAGCGATCCGATGTAAAATAAACGGAATGTTGGAATACGCGCCGCCAGTACTGCGGAACTGCGACGAAGTTAAGTCAACGTAGCTGCGGCTATTTGTATGATCCGTACGGACAAGCGCAGCCAGCGCAGCCAGCGCAGCTAGCGCAGCTGCGGATAATATGACTAGGATAGATCTCGGGTAATGATGATTGTACGGTAGTGGTAGCTAAGTAGTTGCTCAGTGGTAGCTTGGTTTTCTGACATACGAAGAGTACGGTGTAAATATTATGTACAACAGAGGTTTGTCCTTTTGACTAATTAGTTTATTAGAGTAGATACGGTACGGCTGGTATGCCTCCGTACTCTGAGTATAACTTGCAGGACTTAGATTATTTTATGTATCGCAGTCAAGTTAATCAAAGCTATGGCAAACTGTTTTCTGCATCTTTGACCTGTTGGTGTGATCACTCTGATTGGTGCTTTCATGTGAAACTTTGTGGGGTTATTCTATGATATAGAATCTTTATGTGTGTGAAGTATCATTGTATTCCGGTATCTGTGTAAGATTCTGTGAACAGTCTAAGTGGCTAGTTTGTGAAGCTGTCAGCTACATTTGGGAAACTCTGGAGCTTATATCTTCTAGATGCCTTGGTGGATTTGGCTGTAACTTTGAGAGTTTACAGTGTATATGATAGATTGCAAATTGGTGCAGTTTGCGATCATTTTGTTTATTGTGGAGTAATCTGTGTCGTTTAAAACACAACTTTTTTTGAGGTAGTCTGTGGGTGTTTCCGTGAGTAATCCATGGCTGAAATAAGCTATGAACAACAGATTCAGGTGCCTCCATGCACGTGTGTAAGGATAGGCACCTGTTCACTAAGATAAGAAATATTCCCACCGTAGAGATAGAGTACGGGGATGGAAGGATAGTCACCATTACTCTTGTAGGATCGGTAGATTTGAAAGTGTTAGGAGAAGGAAAGACATCCATAGTAACATTCTCCGATGTATTGTTTATTCCGGAGCAGAACAAAAACCTCATCTCTACATCCGTATTAGATGATAAGGGTTTTTTTACTAGCACTAGGGAAGGAGTCTTTACTGCTAGTTTTGAGGAGGATGTATATTTCATTGCTGAGAAAGGAAGCCATAGGATGTTTAGGCTGGTTTTAAGTAATGAAAAGAAGAAACTTTATTACGCTGGTGTTAATGATATTATGATGTGGCATAAGAGGCTTAGGCATGTGAATCTAGACAAGTTAAGAGAGATGAAAAAGATGGGAGTGGTGGAAGGGATTATGTTTAGTGAGAATGATAATATAAGTGATTGTAGTGGATGTGCTCAAGGTAAAACACACATATTACCCTTTCCTAAAACAACCACCTATAAGGGAGAAAAAATTCTAGATCTAGTACACACAGATATTTGGGGACCAGCTAAAGTGCCCTCACCAAGGGGGAAGAGATTTATGATGACTATCACTGATGATTGGTCTCGGTATTCCCGAGTGTATTTTTTGAAAAACAAGTCTGAAGCTGAAGATTGTTTTAGACAATATAAAGCATGGAGCGAAAGACTTCATGAAACTCCAATCAAGAGAATAAGGAGTGACAATGGTGGAGAGTATACTTCTAACCAGTTTGAGGATTTTGTGAGGGAAGATGGGGTATAACACCAAAAGACAGTTCCAAGAAACCCGGAACAGAATGGGGTAGTTGAAAGGTTGAATAGAACACTAAGTGATAGTGCTAGAAGTATGTTGTCAGATAAGAAGATAGGAAAAAGGTTTTGGGCAGAAGCAATGAACTGTGCAAATTACCTCAAAAATAGAGTTCTTACTTCAGCTATAAAATATCAAACACCTTATGAAAGATGGACAGCCGGAAACCAGACTTATCTTACTTAAAGGTTTTCGGCAGTCAAGTATTCAGTCTAGATACAGATCGGTCTAATTGGAAGCTAAATCCTAAAGGAAAATCGGGATACTTATTAGGATATGAGGAGGATGTTAAAGGATATAGAGTTTATGATCTAAAAAGAGAAGATATAATCTTAGTAAAGCATCTAGTAGTTATTGATGAGGGAAAGTCTGTGGATCCCTTCAAATATACAAAGTCAGTAAAAATCAGATTTGAGTCAGAAAATTCCGATGACTTTGAGCTCCCTAACTATCCGAGTTTTAGAGAAGATGACATTCTTGCAAATACAAATCAGACCGAAAAGGACTCGGATGTGGAAACTCCAGTGACATTTCTACCCGAAGCGGAAGACGTGGTGGAAATTGATTCGGAATCAAGGGATAGGGGAGAAGCCAAGTTTGTTCGAAAGATTCCACGAGAACCATCTCTTTCGGCCTCAGATTTTGAGGGGGGGAGGAGAAGTAGCAAAAGACTACAAGAAAAACAGGTTAATAACAAGGTAACTAAACTATCTCATCAAGATCAACCTCAAACTTATGGAGAGGCGATGACTTGTCCAGAAAGAAACCGGTGGAAGACAGCCATCAATGAGGAGATGGCCTCAATTATGGCAGCCGATACTTGGGAGCTGGTGGATTGTCCACCTAACCGAAAACCAATCGGTTGTAAGTGGGTTTTCAAATTAAAACTGAACCCAGATAACACAATCGAGCGCTACAAGGCCCGACTATTGGCAAAGGGATTTACACAAAAGGAGGGAATTGACTACGAGGAAACCTTTGCCCCGGTGGTCAGATTTCCCTCCGTCCGCATATTTCTCAGCTTGGCAGCAACGGAAGACATGGAAGTGCACAAGATGGACATCAAGACAGCCTTTTTGCATGGAGAATTGGAAGAGGAGATCTTCATGCGACAACCCGAAGGGTTTGTGGAGAAAGGAGAGGAGAGTAAGGTATGCCGGCTGATTAAATCTCTTTATGGTTTGAAACAGGCGCCTCGACAGTGGAATTAGAAGCTTGATGAGTTTCTTACCGGTCTAGGATATATCCGGATCAGCTCAGGTCACTCAATCTATGTTTTCGAAGATGAGGAAGGTTTTATATTTATTGCAATTTATGTTGATGATTTGCTTGTCTTAAGTAAATCAATGGAAAAAATTAATAAACTGAAAACTGATCTTAAAGGGAGATTTGAAATGAACGATATGGGGTAAGCAAAATATATTTTGGGAATTCAAGTAGAGAGAGACCGAAAAAGAAAAATTATAAGATTGACTCAAAAGGAAGCAATAGGGAACATGCTTGAAAAATTTCAAATGGATAAAGCTAATAGTTGTACAACTCCTATGGAGTTGAAGAAGGGAAGTGAGGGGAGTGAGGAAGAAGAAGTCATAGTCTTAGACGAGGAATTATCTCTTGAAGAATAGAAGTTCATGCAGACTATTCCTTACAGGCAACTAGTGGGAAGTCTAATCTATTTTATGAATTGTACCCGGCCGGATTTAGCTGCAGCTGTAGGAGTGCTGAGTAGAAGTCTAAATGCTCCCACTAAGAAGGATTGGGAGGCAGTTAAGAGAGTCCTTAGATATTTGATAGGAACTAGAGATCTATGGTTACATTTGGGTGGGGAGAATACTGATATCACTACTTGGAGTGATGCCAGTTATGGTGATGCTCCGATGAGGAGATGCACATCTAGATATGTATTATATGTGGGTGATGGGGCTTGCTGTTGGAGTAGCAAACAGCAAAAAGTTATTGCTCAGTCCACCATGGAGGCTGAGTATATGGCCTCTTGCTCTGCTGTAAAAGAATTGATGTGGGTCAAGTCTTTGCTTGGTGAGCTTGGTCACCTTAAGTGTGGTGTGCAGAAAATTTTTTGTGATAATCAGGCAGCAATGGCTATTTCTGCCAATCTTAAACATCATTTTAAAGCTAAACACATGGACATTAGACTCAGCTTTGTTAAAGAGAAAGTAGAAAACAAAATAATAAGTTTAGAGTACCGACCAGATAGTGAGATGGTAGCAGATATGATGACCAAACCTGTGCCTTCCCCTAAGCTAATTTTCTGCAGGGAAAAGTGTGGTCTGAAATTAAAGATTGACTAGAAAATAAGGGGAGTGTAGAAATTAATGGTTTTTTTTTAAGTATTTTCTAGGTCTGAATAGAAATAAGAAAGTAGCCGAGACAGTCTACCTCTAACTTCTCTCTCCAACTTCTCAAACTTGTCGCAGTCACTGAGAAATTGGAAAAGGAGCTAGAGCCATGGCTACCTAGGCTATCCAGAGGTTTACGCGAAAATATATTTTAGTTAGGGGTTTAATTTACTAAAAGATATGTGTTCGCGGTAGGATTTGATCCTAGTACCTGCCGGCCGACAAACAGCCAGTAGCCGGTAGCCTTAGCTGTTAAGTCTAGAAGTAGTGTTACGTAACATAGGGATTGATTATTATTTAAACATTTATACGTAGAAAAGTTCATTTAACTGTAACTGCTCAGGGGAGCAAATTCAGAGATTCTTTTTTCTATCAACTTAGGGGAGTCTTGTCTTCACAAGGGTGAAGTTGGTCAGAGTTTTTGTATGCCAGGGTGGCAGTTATTTTTGCTGAAACACAAAGGGGTAAGGGTTATCCTAGAGGCTTCTTAGAAGCTGTCTACTCTGAGGACTTATGGAGGTCTTAGAGTTTCATTCCTCAAACTGATTAGAGGTATATTCTCCCCCATTATCACCCCTTATTCTCTTAATAGGGGTTCCCCTCACTCCAGGCTTTATATTTTTTAAAGTTAGTTGGTGTTTAAGACTTTGTTTTTTAAGAAGTAGACTTTAGACCAGTCATCGATTATTGTTAACATAAACCTCTTCCCTCCGACCGAAGGTACTCTTGCAGGTCCCCAAATATCTGTGTGGACTAGATATAGTACCTTTTCCCCCCCTATATGTGGAGGCTTTGGGAAAAGGAAGTCTGTGAGCTTTTCCTTGAGCACATCCACTAAAATCATCCACCATTTAATTATAACCAAACTGAATGCCTTCTACTACACCAAGCTTTTTCATTTCCCTCAACCTATCAAAATGTACATGCCCCAACCGCTTATGCCAAGTCATCAATTTTGGAACACCAACATAATAAGCATTCTTCTTTTCTTTACTTCGATTAAGCCTATATATGCCTCTGCTATCCTTATCTGCCGTGAAGTAAACTTTATCCCCATACTTAGCTGTGAAGACTCCCTTTCTAGTGAAGGTATCAAACTCTTTGTCATCTAATACAGATGTAGAGACAAGATTTTTACTCAGTTGAGGAATGAAGAGTACAACTGAGAAAGTAAGTATAGAAGTCTTACCCTTCACTAAGACTTTCAGATCTACTGACCCCACTAAATCTGTTGTGACCACTCTCCCATCCCCATACTCTATCTCTACAGTAGGGATCTTTCTTAGCTTAGTGAAGAGATGCTTATCACGACACATATGCATGGATGCACCTGAGTCAATGATCCATCCTCCCTGTGGAGCTTCCCGAATTGCTCCAAGGGCACACTTCTATCTCCGAGGGATCTCCTTGTCCTCCAGACTCTTGTCAACAAGAAGCTCCCCATCCTTCTCAGATGACTCGTCCTCGGTTTCTCTTATCACTTTTGTGACCATAAGTGTATTTTTCTTCCCTACAGAAGAACCCCCTCCACGGTTCTCTTGGAGCCTCAGCTCTGACAACTTGACACAATCCGCGATAAAGTGTCCCGCCTTTTTTGCAATAATGACAAAGGCCCTTTGGGGGCCTTTGTCCTCTAGGCTGATCCCTCCCTCCTTAGAATGGTTTCTTTGGATCCTTTCCCCATCCGTTTTCTCCTGCATTTAGAGCTTGGATGCTCTTCCCCCCCCCCCCCTCCTAATCTCAATCGTATTCTCCTACACAAGTATCATCCGGACCACTCTGTTCCACTTCTATGAATTGTCAATCATTTCGTATACTCGATACACTATGCATTTATACTCCTCGAGTAACTCATGATGAGAGTGTTAACTTTCATCTTCATTGTACTTGTCCACCCGCCACTCTCTATCTCAATATAGAAACAAGAGAGATCATTACAATAGTCTAACATCTTTCCCCCTTTCTAAGTATAACTTCCCAACTTTTGTTCGGCCATCTAGAGCTCCTGAATAGTACTTGCTCTATAGATTTCCACCAAACTCACCCACAACTCCTCCCCATTGTAAATGTGAAGATGGGGGGTTGCCAAAGCTTGAGTGAGGTGTCTTAGAATGAAGTTTTTGGAAGCCATGTTGATGTCTTCCCACGTTTGGGTGTCATTCTTCGCGGTCTTCACGGTCGCCGCTCCGGGTGACGTGGTAATAAGAGCAATTGGAGTAAGAGGCGTGTCTTTCTCCTTCCCTTTTTCGACACACTGCTGTCTCGATCATCTGCCTCCTCTGTTGCAGCAGAGGTTGCTGCAACAAACCTTATTCCACCAAACCCTGGTGGAGTTCCCTGAGGTGGACGTTTCACTTGTCCACTAACAATACCCCAGTATCGTTTTTTCGCACAAAGCCCCCATCATCATGGCTTCTCAATAGATGAACCTTGATCCATTGAAGGTGGGCACCCTAGAAGGTGGGCCCATAACTTGCAATTCTGTGTCCTCCATTGGACTACAAAATTCGAATGCCTCTAGATAACTTTTAACTAACCCACTTCAAGCCACAACCACTACCGCCCAAGACGGCATACTGACAGCTTGATTGCACCCCTTTGTAGCGTGGACTCCCTTGAGTCCGTAGCAAAAATAATCGCCGAAAACGGCCAACCAGCCGATAAGTTATGAGGTGGCCAAGATGCCAATTTACACAAAGCTCCCAAGGGAGGGGTGACTGCCTAAAAAAATGTTAAGTCCTACATCCCTCTCACAACCCGTATCCACTAATGTACGACCCAATCACATAACTATAACGTACAGAAAGTTATTACGGCCGATGTCTTTTTTGTACGGCCTGTGTACGACAAGGCCGCTGAGTGGACGCGTGTCAACCTTTCACTCGTCCGTATGCTCCCCGAAATTCCTACGACCAAATGTTATCCCTCCACGTGGCGCCATGTCATGCCACGTCCATAAACGCCAAAGTGACCATTCCAGGATCTCAACTGCGATGTATGCCGTAGGATTAAATCTAACATTGAATTTTAGCCGTCGAAACAAATGTCTGATTCATTTGTTTCGTGTGAAATGACGTCCGCACTAAATTTTAACTAGTTTTATATTCCTTCGTTCATATTTTAGTTAATCAGTTTTAGGACCGTACGCAAGTTTAAATAGATATCAAACCCTATGTATCCTAACGGACTTCTAAGACAGACTGGTTGGAGCTAACGGTTACGCCGCGCTCTGGCGGTCGGAGGTTCGAGTCCTGCAAAATTCAACCTTTTGTTGAGAGTGACTTAAGTCACTCTTTAGTCCAGCCTATGGAGATGAGGTAGCCATGGCTCCATCACTCTCTCTCTATCAGTGACTACAAAAAGTATGGGGGTAGGAGAGAAGAGATGGAGGAAGGCTGCCTGCACTTTTTCTTATCTTTTTTCGCTAATCTATTTAGACTTAGAAATTACCAAAAAACTATTTATTTCAACAATTTTGGCCAACATCTTTAGATCCCTTATAGATACAAGTTAAGGCATATAGTGTTTTAAAAAGCTGAGGCAGCCATGGCTCCATCACTCTCTTTCTCTCCTTCGGTGACTACAACAAGTATGGGGGCAAGAGAGAAGAGATGGAGGCAGGCTGCCTGCACTTTTTCTTATATTTTTCTGCTAATCTATTTAGACCTAGAAATTACAGAAAAACTAGATATTTCAACAATTTTGGCCAACATCTTCGGATCCCTTATAACTACAAGTTAAGGCAGATAGTGTTTTAAAAAGGTTTCCTACACGCACACTCTAAGGTAGTTAGTATTATATAAAAGTTCCTTACACTCCATAACCCTTATCAATAGTATAATTAAAGTGATTGATCGGGTCCAGGTTTATATAGAGACTGCATGTGATAAAAAAAAAAACACATGTTTGCTGGGGGAAGCTTTATATAGGAGGAATATGAGTTGGGCGGTCAAGTTTACCTACTCCTAATCTTAAAATTTATGGTAATACAATTTTTTTTTTAATGGAGATGGTTTACATGTATCTTGATTTGGTTGGATTTGATGGCACAATTCAATTGAGAGCATTTTTTTATGTAGGATTGCTTCACATACGACTTGGTAATATTGACTTTTATTTATATATTTTACGCATTGCAGTTAGACACGAAGTCATCAATCATTTGTGAAACGGTAATAGAAATGATAGTGTTCCATTTACATTTTTATAAAGATAAGAAGTATGATACATTTTTTTTTTCATTTGACCTGCTTTCAAAACCAACCTGTACACTTACGTTTCTCTCAAGCATCCGATGTAAGTTATGTTTATGTTACTTTAAGATGTTTATGGTATTTTAGGGGATATTATAACATATTAGACCTTTTGTTTGGTTTTTAGCTTTCAAGCTCGTATTTCACGTCTCTATTATAGGAATTGCTAATCGTATCGGTAGATCTGAAAGTCTTAGTGGAGGGTAAGACTTCTATACTCACCTTCTCATATGTGCTTTACATTTCTCATCTGAGTAAAAATATTGTGTCTACTTCTGTATTAGATGACAAGGATTTTGATACGTTCACTAGAAAGGGAGTCTTTACAGCTAAGTACGGAGATGATGTCTACTTCACAGCAGATAAGGGTAGCCAAGGAATGTTTAGGCTTAACCTAAGTAATGAAAAGAAGAGTGCTTACTTATGGTGGTGCCCCGAGCTTAATGATCTAGCATAAGCGGTTGGGGCATGTGCATTTTGAAAGGCTGAGGGAAATGAAGAAGCTGGGTGTGGTAGAAGGTATTCAGTTTGGGGATATGAAATGATGGATGATTGTAGTGGTTGTGCCCAAGGTAAGGCTCACAGACTTTCCTTTCCCAAAACCCCCACATATAGAGGTGAGAAAGTATTAGATCTGGTCCATACAGATATCTAGGGACCAGCAAGAGTACCTTCGGTCGGGGGGAAGAGGTATTTGCTCACAATTACTGATGATTGGTCCAGATATTCTAGAGTCTACTTCTTGAAAACAAAGTTTGAAACACCAAAGTACTTCAAACAATACCAAGCTTGGAGTGAAAAGTTGCAGGGAACCCTCATTAAGAGAATAAGAAGTGATAATGGGGGAGAGTACACCTCTAACCAGTTCAAAAAATACTTGAGAGATGAGGGAGTTCAGCATCAGAAAACTGTACCAAATAATCTAGAACAAAATGGGGTAGCTAAGAGGTTGAACCGAACTTTGGGAGATAGTGTGTGTAGTATGTTGGCAGATAAGAAAATAGGAAAAAGATTTTGGGTAGAAGCCATCAACTGTGCTAACTACATTAAAAATAGAGTCCTCACTACAACGTCAAAGGAATGACACCTTATGAGAGATGGGTTGGAAGGAAACCGGATATTTCTCACTTGAAAGTATACGGTAGTCAAGTTTACAATCTTGATACAGATAAGAAAAACTGGAAACTAGATGCTAAAAGAAAACCGGGATATTTTGTCGGATACAATGAGGATGTCAAAGGATTTAGAGTCTATGACTTAGCTAAACAAGATATCATTCTGGTAAAGCACCTAGTTGTCATAGATGAAGGGAAGTCATTTGATCCCTTCAAATACACCAAGAAGATCAGAATCAAATTTGAGTCCGAGAGTGAGGATAACTTAGATCTTCCCTGAAAAGACACAAGAGAAAACATGATTACAGAGTCAGGGGAGATCCAAAATGGGGGAGATATACTAAAATCTCTTCATATTTCTACACACTCTGCGGAGAGAGAGGAAGAGGAGTCAAAACCGGTTTTCATGGATAAGGGAGCAGATGAAACAGTGCAGAGGAATCCAAGACTTTCCTCCATTCCAGCTTTGGACTTTGAGCGAGGACGGAGGAGCAGCAAAAGACTACAAGATAAACAAGCTGCTCACAAGGTAACAAAGTTATCTCACCCAAATGAGCCTCAATCATACTCGAAGGCAATGGACAGTTCGGAGAAAGACCGATGGGTCAGAGCTATAAATGATGAGATGGCTTCCATCACGGAAGCGAATACTTGGGAGCTAGTGGATTCTCCTCAAGACAAAAATCCTATCGGGTTCAAATGGGTATTTAAACTAAAGCTGAACCCAGATAATACCATTGAGAGATATAAGGCTCTGTTGGTAGCAAATGGGTTCACCCAAAAAAAAGGGATAGATTATGAGGAGACTTTGCTCCTGTGGTTCGGTTCCCATCTGTAAGGATTCTCTTTAGTCTAGCAGCACAAAAGACATGGAAATTCACCAGATGGATATCAAGACCACCTTCCTCAACAGTGAACTAGAGGAAGAAATCTTCATGCGGTAGCCAGAGGGTTTTGTAGATGAAGGAGAGGAGAGCAAAGTCTGCAGGCTCATAAAGTCTTTATATGGACTGAAGTAGGCTCCCACACAATGGAACAAGAAACTAGATGAGTTTCTCACTAGTCTGGGATATATTAGGATCACTTTTGATCATTCTATTTATATGTTTGAGGATGAGAATGGTGTGATTTTAATTTCAATTTATGTGGATGATTTGCTGGTGTTAAGTAAGTCTATGGAAAAGATCAATAAGCTAAAGAAAGATCTTAGGAGCAGATTTGACATAAAGGATTTAGGGGAGGCTAAATATATTTTGGGAATTCAAATTGAAAGAGATAGGGGGAAGAGGATAATCAGACTTACTCAGAAAGAAGCTATCGGAAATATGCTTGAGAAATTTCAGAAAGAAAAGGCAAACAGTTGTACCACTCCCATGGACTTGAAGAATGTAAGTGATGGGAGTGTAGAAGGCGGAGTGATGATACTAGATGATCAGATGAGTCCAGAAGAGAGATGAGTCTAGAAGAGAGACAATTTATGAAGTCTATTCCGTAGAGACAAATTGTAGGAAGCTTGATTTACTTTATGAATTGTACTAGACTAGACATAGCAGCAGCAGTTGGAGTCCTCAGTAGGAATCTTAATGATCCTAAGAAGAGAGACTGGGAGGCAGCCAAGAGAGTCATTAGATACTTGGTGGGAACTAGAGATTTATGGTTCCACTAGGGTGGGAAGCACACTGACATCACTACTTAGAGTGATGCTAGTTATGGGGATGCACCTATGACAAGATGCCCTTCTGGGTATGTGTTGTATGTGGAGGAAGGTGCTTGCTGCTGGAGTAGCAAGCAACAAAAGGTGGTTGCTTAGTCCACTATGGAGGCTGAGTACATGGCTTTTTGTTCTACTGTGAAAGAGCTGATGTGGATCAAGTCTTTATTGCAAGAATTGGGGTATATGAAGAAAGGAGTGCATGAAGTGTTTTGTGATAATCTGGCTGCAATTCCAATTGCATCCAATCCAAAATATCATTTCAAGGCTAAGCATATGGATATACAATTGAGTTTTGTGAGGGGAAAAGTTGAAAAAAAAATTGTGAATCTGGTGTATAGGGGTGATGGGGAAATGGTGGCTAATATGAATTTTTGTTGCGCGCAGGTAGATGTCAAAAATTGTACATTTGAAGTTCAGTTTAGTACAAGTTATGTACTTTAGAGTTCAGATTTGACGGTCAATCGGTCAAACAACTTTGACTGGCGAAATATTGTAACGACGGCTAAAAAAGTGTCGCGCTTACGAACATCGACCGTCATAAAAAAAAAACAATTCACATAGCCGGCGAAGGTTTACTTTGAAAAAACCACGACAAATACATGTAAACAAAATTGTTGTTTGCAGGTAGTTTCTCACTTCTTGTGAGCTCCATTATACTGAAATTTAACTTAGCCGCAAAAATGGAATCTAATCGTGAACCGTTACGTTGAACTTGGACACAAATTAAAGGACGGCGTCATATGTATAAAATAACACGCACAAAACAAAATAATATGTTTGGTAACACGCAGTTATATGATAATGGCCCGTATTAATCATTATTTCTACTCTTTTACTTAATAAAGTACAATTTTGCACGGTCAGACACCAACTGTACGCCACACTATTTAAAACGACATTGTATTAGAGTTATTAACGCTCATTCAAAAAATGCTTTAAATAATGTAAAAAATAATTTAGAATAATGTACTCTATTTATGGTGATTGAGTCAAAATTTCGAGTGACGAAAAAAGCGTATATAACTCTTATTACGATTCGCGCTGTACTGTACCTGCCCGTAGCAAAAATTGTCTCTGCGATTAGCAATTCCCTTCTAATATTTACAACGGAGCACATTTTGCCTTCGTGTGTCATTTGGAATACCAGTTAATAATCATGAGCTTTATGAACCTGAACTAATCTAAAATGTCAACAAAACAAACTGTGTATTCTGAATATTGGACGCTTCACTCAAATTGGCGGTACAATTACAGCAAGGGAATTGATCATGGCACTGACTGTTTTGGTTGCGCATAGTCACTCACGTCATTTTGTCAAGAATTGTACTTTTAAAGTACACATTAGTAGTGTTGAAAAGAGGTAATTAATAGTTCACTTCTCTATTTTAGTTTTACTTCAAAGAAAGAGAGTGAGATCAAAGGCACGCCATGGCTGCCGCCATATTTAGAAAGTGGCAGATTTTGAAGTAGAGGATATTTTACCAAAGCTGCGCTTGCGAACGTCGACCGTCATAATAAAATTAACAATTCACACGGTCGGCGAACGTTTACGGTAACAAAAGTGTGGCAACCACATGTAAATAAAAGTGTTGCAGACAATCATTTTTTGTCGTTACGTGAGTTCCACGGTGAGAGCACGTTGGATAGCCACGAAATTGATATTTAGGATACGTCCCCATTCATTAAAGTATCGATTTTAATCTGTCATTTTCACTGAAAAACGCAGTTCCGTACGCGAAAAACTTTAGCCATACAAAAGAATAAATTCTTTAAAATTACAACAAACCTCAAGTCGATACTTTGAATGTACTTCGTGTATGTCGTCATGTAAACGCATTTTGGCGTTTTCCTTTTTTCGACCCCCGGGCAAGAGAATCTAGCCCGTAAAAAAGCTTTATCAAAAATCACCTCACGGCCTGATTTCAGGGAAAGTACCACCCAAACAACGAATGAAAAATGACCCACGCATGCGCCACACGAGTGGGAAAATTTTAGGACGAGGGAGAGTACTCGCTATTTTTCTCCTTGTCCGTCACGTGCATGTACGGAAAAATATCTGCAGGGGTCTCGGACCTCCAATTCCATTCATGGGTCCTCGATAGAATTTTGCATCGCCGTCCCTCTTTTACCCTCTCCCTCTCACACTATCACTTTTATCTCACACTTTTTAGAATGAGGCATGACAAAACTGGTATAAAATGAAAAATATTTGAAAAATACTTATTTTGACAACCTTTATGTATATTTTTATAGCAAGTAGAGCAAAAAAAGTAGAGAGAACGAAATCAGGTATCCATGGCCGAAAGTTCTTGAATTTGTGACGTCACAAGTGAGCGTGACGTTACAATGTTCCAAAACCCTAAACATCTACCATGTCACAAAATAAAAAAAATGTAAATGCTGCAACTGTCGATGTTTTTGTTGGCGTCACCAATTTCGTAGTTGTCGTCAACCATCACAAAGTTGTATCTACGTCTACAACTGTCACATTTCAAAGTTTCGATTTCATTTTTGCAGATAGGGACGCTTTTCAAAGTAGTACGGAACACTTCACTACAGTCCAAAATACATTTTCAAAGTATCGGTTACATGGGGACGTACCCTTAGTCGTATAAGCGTTACATTGAATTTAGACGCAAGTTGAAACGAAACCTTTATAAACTGAAGTAGTGTACTGTAAATCTTGTACCGAAATATTAAAATGCACGAAACGAAATAAACTTTGTACACTACAACTTTAATCGTTATTAGCATATAGAAATTATTAGTGTAAAGAAAAATATAGCCTCATTCATTCTAATTTAGTGCCTGGAGACGTGGCAAATTATGGTCCACGTTCTTAAATAGTGTAATTTATTATATTTAAGGTATCAATGTCAAAATTTTGGGGTGCCGATATAGAATACATAAGGCTAATAACGATTCACGGTATATAATAAAATGAACCGGCATAAAATATCAATTGAAATTAAATGAAAAAAATGCGCGTCGTCAGGCGCGACGAAATCCAGTCACATTATCTACGAATCAGCATTCTTACATTGACAAATGAAATTTCATTTCGTGCGTTTTATTATTTCCGTACAGGACTTACAGTAATGTACTTCACTTTAAAGAGGTTTGTTTCAATTTGCGTCTAAATACAATGTAACGCTTAGGGTAACATTCCATTAGGCGGTCCCAGTAAATGTAAGAACAAGTCTACTGACAACGTTTACTAGAAGTCCACTCCATTATGTCGGGCCAGTAACAAACATTCCTCAATTATGATTGGCGCCACATAGGTTACAGTCCAGATTCTAAAAATCTTAAAAAAATCTACAAACGGGATATTTGTACGAAACATCTGTACAACCGAAGGTACAGTAGTTAATGATTTGTACATAAAATTTTCGGCCAGATTTTGATTTTGAAAATAGAAATCGAAATTTCGAAACGGAAGGCAAAAGGACGAGGCAAACTTTGAAGGTCGCGGCAAAACCTCGAATGTCAGTGGATATCAGACGGAGCGTGCGAGGATATTTTCAACCTGACATGCATTCAGCGTGGCAGGCGGCACATGGCCTGTACGACGTGCACGCTTGTGATCGCTTGTTCAAAGTAGATATGTATTTGATTTTTGACGTGTACCAATGGCAATCATCTCGTGGGCCCCAACTCTCCTCGCGAGGAGAGTTGGGGCCCACTACATGATGTGCCCGATTGCTTCGCGGATCTAAAATAGTGAAACATCCAACGGTCAGGAATCACGCCTACATCATTGGAGCTTCCCGACAACTTTCCAGTAACGATGTTTCGTCTGACCAAAAAAAAATTGATGGTACAGATCTGTACGGTGTTGAATGAATACGTACGGCGTCCAGTAACGAACCCCACTTTTCGTCTAATGGAATGTTACCCTTAAATAGAATAATGAAAAAATTAGAATCATTTACTCTATTTCATGTGAGAGAGTCAAAATTTCGAGCACCGAATTAGAGTAATTTACTCTAATTACGATTCGCGGTGTAGTTAACATAAATCCGCGACTATCCGTACCAATTCGTACCGCTTATTTTGTTTTTATACGCGAAACAACATTACAAAGAATCTTGCCAATACTCTCCGAACGTGTTGGAGGTAATATTGACCGTCGGATGTTCATCCGCGAGGCGTTCGCTTCATTTTTCTCTGTAGCTCCCAATGTACCTGTAACAGGTGGGTTGGCAGATACAAAAAAAAAAATCGTGACACGTTGGACGAATAAGCTACGTGTCACGATGGAAAACCAACGAAAATTTACAAAATTTGCACATGGTATGTACGTTACAAAATAAAATTGAAAATTTAAAAAGTAATCTCGAAACGGTCCTTTGTCGCCCAATTTCTTTCTTCACACTATTTCCAAAAAAGGATTTTTGCCATGTTCAAAAACACGAACCCTAAAAAATGAGCTGGCCACTTGTAAAAGTCAGAGTCGATCCATGACGGACGTGAAGTAATAAACTTACGTGTGGCAAATGGCGTGTACCTTCTGATATCAAAGCCACCCTGTTCGACGACAGAATCTTGGTTGTATGACATCCTGTCACGCCTCCGCTGGTACAGCGACAATGCATGAACGTACAAATGGTACATTCATGGACATTTGTACAAATTTCCAGTTTGCAACGATTTTCGTGACCGTTGGTACGATTGTACATTAGGGTGATGCTACTATTTTAATCTGCGTTCGCCCGTACAGATACGCAATTTAGATTTTGTACTTTTAAAATCTTTCATTAATCCCGACCGGCTCAACAAGATCATCCGTGGTACCAATCACAATCTAACACTAGCAATTTTCGCTTCACTGGCACGACCTGATGAGAAGGTGTTACAAATATTACCGCCAGTAAACGTGACCGTACGATTATTGGGAACGCCTGATAAAAGGTTACCCTTCGGGTACTTTCACATGTGCTAAAGTTGCATTTATCTTATGTCGTTTTCCTCCATAACTTAGAAAAAAACGTGAAAATCCGCAATCGTACCAAAAAATTGAAATTACCACTGTACAAGTTGCGTTACCGTGAAAATTTAGATGTACTACAGTTTGTCGTCTAGCGCGATGTAGTTTGTCCCAATTTTGCGTCCCTTCAGCTCATCTTCAAACTTTATATAAACTCACCTCGCGAAGTGATTTTAAATATAGTTACATGAGGTGAGCGAATAGGCAAGCGATGTCGCATGTGTCAAAAGTTTCTGACAATTTTGTGCGCGGAGTACAAAAAGAAAACCCATCGCACATTCGCTGACCTTTTTTCCGTACAAGGGCCGTGGAGGGGGTTTCGACCAACAGACTCCATTTCGCAAAAGCGAAGTCCGTGAAAGCGCTTCTCTCTATCAATCTCCCACTAACGCGTCTATCTCACAATTCTTGCAATGAAAAAAGGCAAAAAAAGTATCGAATGAAAGATATATATAAAATATTTATTTTGGCTGTCTTTTAGCTTATTTTGGTGGCAAGTAGAGTGAGAACGGACGAAAAAACAAAATCGGGAAACCATGGCGGAATGTTTTGGAATTAGTGACGTCGACGCTATCATAATTAGCTATGAAAAAAACGGAAAAAAGTAACGTTCTTAACACTCTATCTGCGCAATCACCCTCTAACTATCTCTCTTCGCGAAAGTGCCTGAAGCGAAAACGCTTTACCTCAGACAACCAGCT
>JBBHKE010000395.1:156853-247933 GCA_037447655.1 Zygnema cylindricum | reverse complement strand
TTCGTAGTTGGGTTGTTGGCAGTCATGTTCTATAGTTAATTGATGAGATACTTTATTTAACTGGTGTTGTCTTGTTTATGTAATTTGTTATACTTAACCTATTATCTTTTGACCGTTATGTCTCTAAATGTTTGCTTGTTTTTTTCTCTTTTTGTTTCCGGATGATTTCTCCATCCTAAGCATTGAAACAACGTTTCTAACTGTAGACAATCGGATATAATTCATTCCATGTTTTGGTCTGCTCAGTACAAGCTGTTAGGAATCGGCTCGGTTTGCAGTGACATGTAACCCATCTGGGGTGCACTGGTTATTACAGAATCCAACGGTTTGTTTTGGTTCAAAATTTCCAATGTTTGTTACTTGCTGTACAGTACACCGTGAATCGTTATTAGCGTATTGAACGTTAGTTCGGTTCCCCCGAATTTTTCCCAAATTCTCAAATTAAATTATTCTTACTATTTAAAAAATACCCTAATTTATAATTAGAGTAAATGATTTCTTTGAAAATTTTCGAATTCCCAATTAGCGTTAATAACGGTAATTATTCATATACGCTAAAAAAACTTCTACGCTAATAACGATTTGCGATGTACTTTACTGTTTAGTTCGCTTTGGATCAATTTGTGGCCAAACCAAACTGAACTGAACCGATCGGGGCTGACTGTCACGAAATACAAATGTGTATGTTCCAATTCAGCTAAGAGCGTTGTTCCATTACGCGGTCTTAGTAAACGTCAAAAAATCGTTTAATGAAGCGAATGTTCCATTGTGTCGTCTCAGTAACCGAGATTTTATTTGTGTGGCACGTTTTGATTGGTCCATGTAATAGATGAATACGATTCTAATAATCTTCAAAAAATCTCTAACAACAAATCGTTACCACATATTTGTTACTAGCGAAGGTAAAAAGTGACCGTACGACGCATTGAATAAAATTTGTACGGGCGGATGAAACTGAAGATTTGTTTAAGCGCACGAAAATGTCAAAATGGTTAGTGGATGGCGACAGAAGCGTGAAACAATATCTCCGTCAAAGATTTTATTGCGGCTTCAGGTGGCCTCGCATCCTCTCTGGCGGAAGGCACATGTCATATGTGACGTGTACCCACCTGGTCGCACACTAGTCATGGATATTTGTTCACTTTTCCATGAGGCACAATGCTATTCTTTCAGGCGCTTAGAATTGACCTATTCCAGGCCACTTGTTGCGAAGTGAAAGTGTTAGACGATGGTGTATCCGATTATGCATCCAACGGTCCACGTTTAAGCCCATAAACGTGGAGAATCAAATCCATGTTCCATGTTGTGTACGGCTCATCAACCATTGGACACAACCCATTCCTGGATCCAGTTTAAGCAAAGGCGGAATCGATATGTTGCACTTTAGTGACGTGTACTGTACACCGCGAATCGCTATTAGCATGAATCACACTAATTTGGCGCCGCCAAAGTTTTACCCAAATTTTTAAATAGAGTGAATAAAAAAACCCTAAAAGCCAAATTAGAGTGACTAATTTCCTTAAAAATCCCCGAATTCCCAATTAGCGTTAATCACACTAATGGTTTTTTAACACTTAGTATTTGTTAACGCTATTGCAATAGCGATTCGCGGTGTAATGTGGCGTTTGCTATAGGAGTAACGGCAGACACGATATTTTTCCAAAATCGCGTCGTAAAATTACACTGTGTATCGCAATTAGCGTTAATAGCTATTTCGACCAGAGGTCGTAAACGGTCAACCGAAACCGTGACCAACCGTTAACTGACCGCCGGCGCCGGATCCAGAACGGATTTGGTTGCCAAATTTTGAGTGTCGGGCAGTTGCGGTCGGTTGATTCACAAAAAAAAAAAACGGTCGGTTACGGTCGGTCAACCAAAAAACCAAAAAAAATGAAAATTTTGTATTGTCCATACAATCCAACATTATTGTACTCTGTACTATTTGGTATCGTGGAAGTAGGTGACATCCTGGTTAGCGTTGCAAATCGGACACGGCAGTAACACTATTCATTTCGCAAATATTAGGGAACACGACAAGCGTCGCAAATCTTACACGGTACACCGCTAATCGCTATTAGAGTAAAAAACGCTAATTCGGTGCCATTTTTTCAAAAAAAAAACCTGAAATACAATCCATAATTCTATTTTTTCCATTATTCTAATTAGGGTTTTTTTTTCAATTAGCGTTAATAAGGAAAGTACACTGCGATGGAAATAGTGTGACGTAGAGACAGGGAACCTCTGTACGAAATGGTACTTTTTCAATTACAAAGGCATAAAAAGACACTTAACATTATTGCGCACACATGTGATTGTGCACTGGAAGAAAGAGAAGCAAACTCGTCGACAAAAATCACGTTCTCATATGTTCGTCCGTCGACCGTGTGAACAACGCGACGGCGTACCAATTGTCAGATTTTGTACGGATACACATATTACTATAGACATCGAAAGGGCGGGTATTTATTATTCAGGACAACCCAAATTACAGTTGGGGATTAATTAGTATATATATATTTTTTTCAAAAAATAATGTTTCCCGATTAGTGTTAATAACACTAAATGTTTTTTTACGCTATTTTTTCCTTTACTCTATTAGCGATTGACGGTATACTGTACTTAAGTTTAAAGAGGATCGTTTCAATTTGTGTCTAAATTAAATGTAACGCTTATACGACTAAATTTCAATTTTGCGGTTATCCAACATGCTCTCACCGTGGAACTCACGTAACGACAAAAAGTGATTGTCTACAACACTTTTATTTACATGTGGTTGCCGCAGTTTTGTTACCGTAAACGTTCGCCGGTCGTGTGAGTTGCTAATTTTATTATGACGGTCGACGTTCGCAAGCGCGGCAAACGTTTAAGCGGTTGAAATGTTTTGAAAGTCAAAACTGTCCAACCGATTGACCGTCAAATTTAGACTCAACGGTACTTTACTTGTACCAATGTGTACTTCAAAAGTACATTTTTTGACAAAATGACGTGACTGTGCGCAACCAAAACAGTCACTGCCATGATCAATTCCCTTAAAACAACGCCGGTTTGAAAACAAACAGTGCCAGTTTGATACACAACTGTAAAAATTAGTAATTCGGCGTGGATGTTTCTATGTATTTTTGTCTCATGCGTAAGCTGCCTTTCACAACTTCACCATTGGGGTGCGTGTGTCGCGTAGATTTGACACACTATTTGTAAAGTGCAAGTTTGTTTTTTTGTGTACGTTTGTTTAGTTTTTTGGCGTCAATAATTTACGACTCGATGATTATTGTACTATGATGGCAAAACCATCGCGTTATTCACAGGAATATCTCCTCACATACCGTACGTCCGTACGTTTTCCAGAATGCCTACGATCCAAATAGTCTCCGAAGGCCCTTGTAGGAAACTTCGAAGGAACGGCAAAAAACAAAGTTTTTTATGCAATGATTGGCCGTACTGCCACCCCCAGACACCCGACACCTTTGTGCCGGTTTCGCTAGATACCAAAAATGTACATGTGAATGGAAGGGAACCGTCTAGCCTTTTCCGTAAGCGGCGAATAGGTTGACTGCATTCAGCAATGTGATTTGCCGGCCGTCACCAGCCTGGAGAGGCAATCAGATCGTCGGAAGAAGACAAGACTGTCATGATTTTTGACGGTCAGATTGTAGACTCCCCAAGCAATCCTATGGTGGTGTTCTAACGGCATGTTCACACTAGCAACAAATTTTCTGTACTTTTGCGAGATCAAGCGAAACGTGTAGGCATATGGTTGCCGTACGATCGTGTTATGTTGTCCTGTTTGGGAGATTGTCGCGTTGTACCTGTGGACAGCTGTACTTGAAGGTAAGCCATTTCTCCTCAATTTGGGTCGTCGCGTTGTTTCAACGGACAGCTTGTACATGTACGAATTATCATTGCGTCCGTACTCTTAATTAGGTTATGTGCCCATGTGCGAAAATAGGTCGAAAAATTAATGCTGCAAAGAGAAAAGCTTCTGCTACACGAGGAAAGTGTAAGAATTGAAGTACAGCTGACGTCATCCTGAAACTAAGGAACACCTAATTTTGGCGCCTTCCCTTTCCCGACCTATTGCCACGTCATGCCAGCTCAATCCTCAAACTTAACCCAGCCTGCGCGTCCGTTGGAAAGCGAAGTGACATCCGAGCAGCGAATCGCACGTTTCACGCTTTGTACATTCTTGCACGGCGGAGAGTGCACGCTGTTTTGAACGCCTCGTCAGGCATGTGTACGGAAAACAAATTTGCATGGCTTTTGGACCTCCACTTCCATGCAGTAGTCCACCTCCTTAGCATCTTACAACAATCCGCAGTATGCAAATCTTTGGGCAAAGGAGGTAAGAATAGAGATAGAATGCGCGTGGAAATTGCCAAAGAGGCAGCCGTACAGGAAAGGCAGCGGAAATGACACTTCTTCAGCCATGGACAACATCAAGGATAAAGGGTTGAAACTTGAAAGGTTAGACGTCTACAAATGTCACGCAAAGCAATGCGACGTCAGAAGCAATTTGGAATAATCCGGTGCCTCATCACAGATTGTAGACTTTGACGACATTGTCGACGCATACAATCGTCACACCCTTATGTGACAATTTCGTTGTTACACAAGGGGACACCTAGAAAACCGTGTACGGAGAATCTGCGCTAAAATACAAAGTAAGTTCGCTAAGTTACAAGTACATGGAGAGACACGTTAAAGCGCTACACCGCCAATCGCTATTAGCGTAATGTATACTAATTACTAGTGTTGTGTATCGGTAAAAAACTTATCGCGATAACACTGATACCAATAGTTATCGGTTATCGAACGGTCAACGGTCCCGATATATTTGTACTTTCTGTACTTTCTGTCTGGAGTGCTTTCTGTACAGTAAAATGTACGGTAAATTTACGAGAAATGTACTGTTGTTTACGGGAAATGTACGGAATTTGATGAAAAAATACGTTGCACTTTGTAGTACTTTTTGGGCGGTTAACTGAACATAAATTTTACGGGAGCGTATGGAATTGTACCGATAAACTGATTATCATGGAACGGTAAAAAGACGGCGGACACAAAGTACAACGGATGCAAAATAACATTATGCGCGCGCCGGAATCGAACGGACGACATTCAATGAGAAAATACGAGCGGACGGTCAGCATGAGGTGCGGTATCTCGGAATGGATTTTTTGGCGGCTTTTGCCAAAAAAGCCGACGGATTGACACGTGACAGGTTTCTAGTGGATCCCAAAAAATAAAGGGACAAAGCCACGGCGTCGGATGTGAAAGGTACATCGTTTTAACTGGAGCCGTACTAAATCTGTACACATCTTATGCCGGCTACTGTACTTTCGGCTTGTACAAATGATCTGAATGGTAGGTACCTCAGGGGTTATGAGTAGGACGCGTCGGGGGAATAAGACGTACAGTTGAGTGTACATGTCGTACATTTATCTGTACGGCTTGTAAAGTTATCGCCGATAGTTATCGTTATCGGCAATAAGACCGATATCGATATATCGTACCAATATATCGATTATCGGGTCCCCGAAAAAAGGCCCATATCGGTTATCGACAAATCCTTACCGATACACAACACTACTAATTACATCCCGCTTTTTTTTTTCAAATTCTCAAATAGCATAACTTAGGCCGCTTTTCCATCAGGCGCCAACAGTAATCGTACGGATACGTTAACTGGCAGTAATATTGCGTTCACTTCTCCATCAAGTCGTCTCAGCATAAAATCTATCGCGTACGTGCATTTTTTCGATTAGATGCACGTAGGTTCATGTTTTGCATGTCAAAGATTCCAAAAGCACATTATCTGAATTCATATCCGTACATCCAGCCGCAAAATCAAATTACATGAATGTACAATTTGTACGTTCGTGTTTTGTCCTTTTTTGTGGTTAGTTTGTCGTTCGTGTTACGCCGTGGCGCCGCAAATTCCGGATGTCAACGGATAGTGGAGGTGGCGTCACAACACATTCTTCGACAAATATTTTCTCGTAGTTTTCCTTGGGATTTGATAAGGCGCGTGGCAAATTTCCGAAGGCCCGCGACTCGAACGTGACCTTTCCACGCGTAAACAGTTCACAAATCCGGTGATTGGCTACTGTCATCCTTGAGGACACTAGCGAATCACTAGAAGAAGTGATCTTTTGCTTCGAAAACTAATAATCGGACGGTCGAAGTTGTCGCCCAAAAGTTTGGAGAATCTTGACGAATCTCTTGTAATCTTGTTTTATATAAAAAAAAGTACGGCCCTGTACGGCAATGAGTTGGATTTGTACGAAAATACACTTTTTAAAGTAAACAACCCCACTTTTCGCTTGATAGAGGTTCACCCTTAGGCCTGTTCTCCATTAGGCGGTCCGAGTAAACATGCGGATACATCTATTTCTAGTGTTTACTGGCACGGCCTTCCATTATGTCGTGCCAGTAGACATCGTTTCTCAATTATGATTGGCGCCACGTAGGTTAGTTTTCAGATTCTTAAAATCTATAAATATTATTCTAAGCTGAAAATATGTACGTAATATTGGTACGGGTGGAGGTTGTTAACGACTCGTACGAAAATTTTGCGACCAGATTTTAATTTTGAAATTGAAAATCAAAATTTCGGAACAGAATGTCAAAAAGGCGCCGCAAACTTTTAAGGTCAGCGGATGTCAGAAGGAGCGTGCGAAGATATTTCGGTCGACCTTCATACACCGTGGCGGAAGGCACATGGCGTGTACGACGTGTTCGATTCACATTGCCTGTTTGTGGTGGATATTTTTTCTAATTTTCACGTGTACCAATGGTACGCGACCAGTGTGAAGGAACTCTCCTCCCGAGGAGAGTCTCTGCACACTGGACGATGTGCGTGATTGCTTCGCGAATCTAAAAAAGTGAAAAATCCAACGGTCGAAATTTACGCCTATAATATTGGAGCCATCCAGTAGACATGTTTCGTCATGTTTCGTCTGACAAAAAAAATAAAATGGTACGAATATGTACGAAATAGTACGGCGTCCAGTAAACAACCCCATTTTTCCTCTAATGGAAGTTCACCCTTATTCTGTTTTTTTCTTTACGCCATTTGGGGTTTTTTTCTAAGTATCGTACAAAACGGAAGTACGTTGTCTTTTAAATAGTGTTGTGTACGATCAGTGTCACCACCGTAAAAAAACGTACCTTTTTAAGTGAAAAAGTATAATTAATGAGTTATAGTAACCACGGACGCATGAGAATATACGCTCTAAAAAGGGGATGAAATCGGGCTGTCAAATATCACGTTCGCACATATTCGTCCAACAACCACGTTTCGACTGTCTGAACATACGATTTGTGTACGATTTGTCAGATTTTGTACATGTACCTATATTAGTGTTAGCATGTTTGCGACCGACATATATTTTTTTCAATGACCCAAATTAGCATTAGTGAACAATTAGAATGTATGTTTTTTTTTAAATTTTCAAATTCCTAATTAGCGTAAATCACTGTAATTATTCCTATACGCTAAAGAAACATGTAAGCTAATAACGATTGGCGGTGTATTGTACAGTACACCACCAATCGTTATTATAGTAAAGGAATAAATAGCGTAAAAAGAAAATTAGTGTTATCAACACTAATCGGGATTTTTTTTTTTGAAAAAAATATATATATACTAATTAATCCCTAACTTTAATTTGGGTTGTCCTGAATAATAAATACTTGCCCTTTCGATGTCTACAGTAATATGTGTAACCATACAAAATTTAACAATTCGTACGCCGTCGCGTTGTTCACACGGTCGACGGACGAACATATGAGAACATGATATTTGTCGATGAGTTTGCGTCTCTTTCTTCCAGTGCACATTCACATGTGTGCGCAATAATGTTAAGTGTCTTTTTATGCCTTTGTAATAAAAAAGTACCATTTCGTACGGAGAAACCATGTCCGTACGCCACACTATTTCCATCGCAGTGTACTTCATTATTAACGCTAATTGAAAAAAAAACCCTAATTAGAATAATGGAAAAAATAGAATTATGTATTGTATTTCAGGTTTTTTTTTTTTTTAAAGGGCACCGAATTAGAGTTTTATACCCTAATAGCGATTGGCGGTGTAGCTGCGAAAGAGCATGGGCGCTGCCAAAATATGTACTTGGGCCGAAATGAATTTTCTGACATGGAAGCGTTCCCTAACCTAGAAACGACACTGCGACAATTGGTCAGGAACGGCCGATTCTTCATTTGCACAAAACGACAAGTGACATGACGGCAGGTATGAACAGCTATACAATTGAATATTTTCTCCAATGTGATTTTCTGCAATGTGATTTTCTGCCTACTAATTGGAAGCTACACCTTGAATCGCTATTAGCGTGTTGGTCGCTAATTGAGGTACCCTGTTTTTTTGGGCAAATTCTCAAATAGAATTAGACATTCTAAATGTTCCTACACGTTATTTGAGGTGTTCCATAAAATAGGATTCATGACTCTAATATAGTGTCATCGTAAATAGTGTGGTATACGGTCTGTCAGAGCCGTACAATTTAGTACTTTTTCTAGTAGAAAAGTACAGAAAAGATATTCACGCTGTCCCGTAGTCGCGCTAACATGTAATTGCGTAAATTTTTTCCGGCATTCGCGGATGAAAAAAAAATGCGACGGCGTACGATTTGAACAATTTCGTACATGCACATATTGTAGTGTGGAGATATTCTGCACCGAAATTTTTTACAAAGCAGTTTGCAAATTAGAGTGTACGAAAAATTAGAATAAAAATTATTTCCAAAAAAAACGACATTCCCAATTAGCGTAAATAACGCTAATTGTTTCATTACGCTATCTATTTCATTACGCTAATAGCGATTCACGGTGTACAGTACCACAAGTGGGACGTAGCGTGGACCTTTCACTTTCTTACAGCTGTCAGTAGATTTTCATACGACTTCACTGACAATCACGCTAAGCAATCCACATATATCTTCCTGCAATTTATCATTACAAGTTCACCAGAAGACAAAATATATTTAAATCAAGATTTAAATACTCGATATTTCTGCCATTGCCCCTACAATACCACGAACCGATATGGTCTCCAAATGTTGACAAACTCTTTCGCGGGTCACTCCTACCAGTGAGATTCGTACAGCTTGCCAGACCTGACATGAAAAGTACGATAGCTAACTCTTACAGCTGCAATAAGTACGGCAGTGTGGCTGACCCAGTGGCGATATTAGATTTTGCAATGACGACAAATGAAGCTTAGGAAGCGCGTCATATGGAACCGAACTGCGGGTATAAATGTCAGAAACGACAGAGTACACTATGATGTTGACTTCTGACACCGGCGTACGCGCATATAACTGTCATGTTTGTCGTATAAGGCTACATGTGGCTCAGCTAATTACAGTACACCATGTATCGCTATTAGTACGTTTTTTCAGCCACTTCAAATACATTATTTATATATTATATATATATATATTTTATTCTTGATCACATTTCCAGTTTTCGGTACAAGACCGGCCAATCCCAAGGTGCGGGTCTTAAAATTGAATTTAAACTGCGCACGAAGAAAAGTGGCAAAAAAAATACCAGCACTAATAGAGGTACACCATTCACAGGGTTCTGTATTTGTAGGCCTCGGGCTCCTGCCACTGCGCAACATAAAATAGACTTCCCCAATAAAATGCTGACGCGTGGACGGCTTACTTGTTGGCTGAACTCCTTTTGTCGTTTCAGGGTCACTTCCCGATCTGTGATACGATGGAGTACGAAGTGTTCGCGGAAATGTCAGTAACCGACAGAATCTTTGGCGCTAGACTTTATTGTCTCGCAAAGTCAATCTTGGAAGTTCTGCTGGCCGTGTGGGAAGAGACAGCTTCACAAAAACCGCACAGGTCTAGCATTTGACAGCTGATTTTCCTACAAAACTTTCCAAGTGAATCCTCAAAGGATCTTTTGTACTCGGTTATCATTGGTTATTTTAATTACGTGGCAGCTGGCCAATGATGCATATCGAAGTGCAAATCCAGGCCTCTGCGAAGCAGCTCCCAGGCGTCGGATTTTTCATTTTTGATACCGCTCACACTATTGGACACCACGGTGCGTACGCCAAAGTCGGTCATGGAACCTAGAAGATCCTTTTAGTACTTTTTTGTCATTTCGGGGCTAAGAAGACGTAATAAAAAAGTACGAGAAATCTTGACACCGAACCTAGAATAGGTACGTCAGGCGACAATGGCCGTCCCGCTATAATTGGAAATCTTACCAGCTTGCGTGTCGGCACCGACCTTACCGTTACAATCTTTCATAGCCATCGCACGGACTCTTATTGCAAAGTCTTCTGGCGGTTTACCCTAGCATCGGCAGCAGACTTTTTTGTGAAGCTGTCGGGACTCTAAACGTCACGTGACTCAAAGGATATGCACGCTAGCCGACAAAGCAATGTTTCGTACTTTATAGCATAGAATTAAAGTACATTAGAAGTGTACAGAACTATTACGAATTTCTCACTTAAGTACGTACTGCTCGTACTTTATACACTGTACTTCGTACTGCATAAGTACTAGAAAACTCGAGCCACGTTGCATTCCCACAGTTTCTAGGCTCCGGTCTGCATTTATCAAAAACGTAAGAGACAATACGAAATTTCCGTTGAATTTCTGGGGGGACCGAGGAACGACGATGACCAGAATTTTTAGTAGAAAGTCTTTAATGCAAAAATTGCGATGGCAAAGCCAGATTTCGGGTGGTTAAGGGTGAAGTTCCATTCGGACATTCTGTAATTGTACGGCCAATATTACAGAATGCTACAATTTGAACAATAGTTCAAAAGTAGGTGAAAGTACACCCATACAATATGCCTATTGTACGCAAAAAATACAATATACCCTTAAGACCCATATTGTATTGGCAGCAAAATGAAATAAAATAGTAACAAGGTTGAGTTGCACATGGATCGATAGAGAATTAAACGTCATGTCTAAATTTGAAAAAAAAATAGGACAAAAAAATCTTTTTCTGTGAGTTTTGAGCGACTTATAACTTAGAGAATTTACTTTGTTTTTTAGCGCACATCCGACGGACTCGGATTTCGGGTGTCCCTATGTGTACCAAACGAAGTTGTCACTTAAGGGCGTGACGATTGTATACGTCGACAATGCCCGTGACGGCTGTCGACAGTGTACAATCTGTGATGACGCACGTTATTTTTTGTAACTGCTTGTGACGTCGCATGACTTTTCGTGACATTGTAAACGTACCGCCATCCAGCCTGTGCCGTTTCACGGCTGAAGGAGATGCACTTTGCCTTTGCGTCTCTTGTCCGCTCCACGTGAAATGGCATCAGATATTGAGACCCCTGGCGAAATAAAATCCGTACCAAGCGCAAACGGATAAAACCAAACAAATTGTGTACTTTACTTTGTGAAACCTGATCGCAAACAGACAAAACATAGCGGATCGTGCACTTTTCGTCGTCGCTTGAATCCTTTTGAAAATTTTTACACGTGCGACTGCGTGTTTCTTTTTGTCTTTCAAAAATTATTTGTTTTAAAACACATCTTCCCTGTGTTTTATATAAAAGTTTGAAGATGACGTTTTTTGGCGTGGCCGTGGGTCGAAGAATACAAAACGACAACATGTAGTACATCTTAAATTCGACGATGACGCAAAATGTATTTCTCATTATTTCTATTTTTTTGTACGGTTGAAACTTACGCGGTACGGCTCTAAGTTTTACTGGAAAACGATAGAAAAAAATCCTTACTTAGGCACATGGAGACGCACCCTTAGTGTCAATGTTTTTTTCGCCACTTATAACATCTTTTCTCTGTACACACTTGTCGGATTTTAAATTTGAGACCGCTAATCGGAAGCTGAGAATTTTACCTTTCAATCGCAACCGTTAGATCCAAAATCTGACAGGTGTGTACGGAGAAAATATGTTGTAAGTGGCGAAAAAAGCATTGACACTAATAAGGGTATGACCCCATGTAGTTGTAACTTAGCCTACTTAGGGTATGGTTACATCAGACGAAAAGTGAGGTTTAATACAAAATTTTGTACTTGCCCGTACCATGCCCTACTATATTTTTGTGAGTTTCTTGAAAACAACATTACAAAAAATATGATTACGATTCTCCAAGTATCCGCGAGAAGACATAGACCGTCCGATTACATTTTGGTCTTCATCTGCGAAGCAATCGCTCCATCCGCCTCTGTATTGGTGAACCCACCTCCGCGAGGTGGGATCACTAATACAAAACAAGTCAATTCGATACACCTGGACGATTGACACGTGCGTCGATGAAAAATGAATTTTTTCACACGCAAAAAAAAGTCATGTGCCTTTGGACAAGGTGACCGTAAAGTCTTTGACAAAAAAGAAATACGGTTTTTTCCTGAAATTCAGCAGAGTGAAGGAGATATATGAGGTACATTGATGCGGTACACTTGTGAAGTACACGTACGAAATACGCAAGTACGGGTTTCCATACGAAAATGGTTGGTTTTCAAATCTTTGACGATTTTAGAGATTTGATCGTCGACTTACGTGCAACCACTCAAATGAGGACACGTATGTAAAAACTTGCTTACAGACGATACGCGATGTAACCGAGGCCTCTGTAATACATAAATTTTGCTGTCCGTACTATTACAAAAACCTCCTGATGTAACCATACCCTTACTTTGGATTTTATCGCGGATCCGCCGGACCCGGATTTCAAGTGTCTCTATGTATTCTCTCGAGATTGTTACTTAAGTTTGTGACGAATGTATACGTCAACAATACCCGTGACGGTTGTCACTGTATACAATTTGTCTTTGCCGCACTGTATTTTTTTTTTAACTTTTTGAAGCGTCGCAACACACATCGTAATTTTTTAAACGGTTTGGCATGTCGTATGTCATTGCGTGACATCGTAGATGTACAGCCTTGCAACCGTGGCTGTACGACATGTCTTTGCGTAAACCTCGCCTGTTCGGCCGCCATGACTTCGAAGATTTTTCACCTTCGCAGATTTTTCAACTTTGCGTGAAATGACACTGCTGCATCGAGACCCTTGCAAAATAAAACCGTACAAGGTACTACCGGACAAAACCCAACAACAATGTATTTTTTTTTCGTTTACAAATGTTGAAAAAATTTCACACGTGAAAAATTGTTTTCCTATTGGTGTAAACGGATTTTACTTAGCTTAAAACACATTGCCGATGTGTTTTATGATAAGTTTGAGGATGACGTGACAGTGGGTCGAAAAAACGCAAGACGACAAATTTTCGTACATCCTAAGATAGAGAATGACGCAAATTGTACTATACAAATTTGCGATTTCTTCGTACGGTCTCAGCTTAGGCAGTACGACGCTAAGTTTGAAAGGAAAACTACTGAAAAAAACCCAAACTTAGCAACATGGGGCCATACCCTAAGTAATAGCGATTCACGGTGTACTATAGCTAGTACGACGCTCCATGTTCCAACGAGTTATAGGGTTTGTCCCCATGTAATTGGTACTTTGATAAAGTATTTTGGACTGTAGTAAGGATTCTCCGTACTACTTTGAAGAGCATCCCTATGTGCGAAAATGGAATCGGAACTTTTGAATGTGACGGTTGTAGACGTAGGTACAACTTGTGACGATTGAAGTCGACTACGAAACTTCCGACGATTGGTGACGCCAACAAAAACAACGACAGTGGTAGACGTCTATATTTTTGTGAAATTGTAGATGTTTAGGGTTTGGTGATATTGTGACGTCACGCTCACTTGTGACAACGTCGACGTCACTGATTCAATAACTTTCTGCCATGGTTTTTCGATTTCGTTTTTTCTACTTTTGTCGCTTGACTTGCCATTAAAAAAAAAACCTAAAAATTGTCAAAAATAATATTTTTAAAATATCTTTCATTTTATACCAATATTGGCATCTCTCATTATAAAAAGTGTGAGATAAAAGCGATGGTGTGAGAAGGAGAGGTGTGAGGCGACGATGGCGCAAAATTTTGCAAAGGACCCCATGAATGAAAGTGGAGGTCCGAGATCCTTGCAGATTTTTTTCCGTACATGCGCCTGACGGGCACGGAGAAAAATAGCGAGGACTCTCCTTCGTCCTAAAATTTTCACACTCTTGTGGCGCGTGCGTGGGTCATTTTTCATTCGCTGTTTGGGCGGTACTTGAACTAAAATCACCCCCTCTTGGTGATTTTGGATGAAGTTGTTTTTTGGGCTGGATTCTCTTGCCCGGGGGTCAAAAAGTGGAAAACGCCAAAATGCGTTCACTTGACGACAAACACGCCGTACATCCAAAGTATGAATTGACGTTTACTTTACTTTGGTAAAAATGATTTTCTCGTACGGCTAAAGTTTTTGTCAAACTTCCCTGAATATTTTGGCAAAAAGACAGAGAAAAGTAGATAATTTTACACATGGGGACGTACCCGTACTCAGGACTGTACTGTACTGTCGCCCATTGGCTCATCATGTTCGCCGGTTGTAACACTGCTGCAGAAAGTGCAAACCCTAATTCAGGCTAAATGGCATTCCCGAACTAAACCACCGCCCGCCAAAATGCCGTATTGTAAATACTAAATAGGGTTACGTTACGTGGAAGAACTTCGCCAGGGGGAGTTCTGCCATTGCAACGGAATGTTTTTGAAATTTGAAATTTGAATTAGTTGGCTTACGGCAAACGATATCGTAAAAGACTTTTTGTAATTTTCGTATAAGGTGCAATCTCGTCAAAATACTGTAGATGTCAGCCTATAAACTAAATGCGTGTACGGAATTGTTTTGCCACGTATCACACGTTATTGACAAAATTGAAGAAGTGGTGCCGTACCACGTACGCATGTGTTCACATGCTGACAGCTGTCAAGATTTTTTCAAGTGTAAGATTTGAAATGTAAGATTTGTACAAGTGGACTAATTTGTACGAACATAAAATTTCAGCTACGTAAGGAACAAAGAAAATAATAGTCGCGGGCGACCCGGTGCTTTGCCCTTTGGTTGCTAAGGGCCTTTCGATTATGTACAGTACACCGCGCATCGTAATTACTAATTAGAGTAAATTACTCTAATTCGGTCGCTCGAAATTTCGACTCTATGACATCAAATAGAGTAAATGATTCTAATTTTTTCATTACTATAATTTAGGTAAGTTTAATTAGCGTAACAGAATTGTAATATAGGTTTGTTTTAAATAGTGTGGAGTACGGACGACTTTCGACCGTGCAAAACTGTACTTTTAAAGTAAAAAAGTACAAATAATGATTTAATACAATCGCGCTCGCACGTGAAATCGGACTAAGCGAAAAATCAATCACATCGAAAAAAAGCCGTTCGCATAACTCTCGTCCGTCGACAGCATCGTCGTCAGTGTGAACATTAACTGACATTCAGCGCGACAAATAATACTAACGTCATAATGACGTCAAAACTATACGGACTGACAGATTTTGTATGTCCACGTAATTTAGTGTTTATATTTCAGCGCGGATATTTGTTGCCGACATAACCCAATATAGAGTACTTAAATAAACTAGAGTAAACTTCGACTGTGAAAAAGTTCTATCACATAAATTAGAGTTCATTACTCTAATTGTTTTTTTTGGGTTTTTTACTCTAATTTTTTCATTACTCTAATTACGATTCGCGGTGTACTATGTGTAATGCGATAGTACTGTACGTATTTTGTACGGCCATTTTACGTGACGCTATCAGTAAAATTATGGTGGTGACATAGTGTGACGCGATAGCACTTACCGCTCCGAACACTTGCGTTTGGGAGACCAAACCTCAAGTCAAAGTGAAAAGTACGGTTCTGAATCGAGCGTTTTTAGGTGTGAAGGTCGCGTGTGAAGGGGTCCACGTCGCCTTTCACTCCTTTCACTCCAATTTCGCTTTACGACGCCTCGCGCCGTTACTGTACGTTACTCAACCGGCATTGATAACACGACATTTTGGCGTGACGTCAATTTTGCCTGGCCTTTAATCATAGCACTACAATCACGCGAAATACAACAAATAATATTGTACCACGTGTCATTTTTTCATTACATCAAAATTGGAACATGACAAAGCCAATCAAAACTCAAATCACTCAACGGCTCAAGATCTTACACAAAAACAATCGACGGTCAATTTTCATTTTCACCAGAGACGAAGGCGACTACAATGCTTTTCCCTTTTAGAAAAAGGGCAAAGCAAAAATCGCGTGAAACCGCGAAAGACAAAGGAAGGCAGAGGAGTCGTCCTGGCGTCTTGTACGGTCATAAATGGACGTCCAATTTATTCAGGTGTAGCAATTGTCGTATTGTGCTCCGTTTCTGGATGGCTGCCATCCCGTTTGCTGGGCATCTACTGGCAGGATGGGCGCGATTGGATGCGGAAACAAAAAAACTCGAACGGTCAATTTTTACTCTCGGGACCCTTAGGAGAATCTTGGAGTAAAAAAGATTTTCAAAAAATACGAAACAAAAGCAGTACAAAAAAAATACTGAAACGTACGAGTCCATTGAATGTTTGAATGCTATTGGTGTTCAAAAATGTTAGTGATAAAGAAACAGCTACAGTACATACTGTACTGTACTGTAGTGTTGTTACCATTTCGGATTCTAGGACCAAAAAGCCAACAAAACATTTACAATAATTAACACATATAACACTATTTTAGATACACATTCCCACAGTGTAGCCGCTATAGTGTGTGTTCACATATTCGCACGTGTGAACACGTGAGAACAGGTTCGCTCTATTGTCCCCCGTCTTTATTCCTAGGAATCGGAGAGGCCTCAGCGCGTCAACGACGTTATGTGACAAGGTTTCTGTCCGTTTGCACGAAACATATTTTCTGTACGGCTATACGGAAAATCTCACAGATTCTGTACGAAATGGCACATTTCGTGCACAACGCTATTCGAAATCTGAATTGAAGTACATGACACTACACCGCGAATCGTAGTTAGACCATACCTTATGACATACTACACCGCCAATCGTTATTAGCGTGTAAGTTTTTTTAGCGTATAAAAATAATTACCGTGGTGTACTCTATTTATGAATTTGAAAATTTTGGAAAAAATCATACATTCTAATTGTTTGGTTATGGTAATTTGGATCTTTGAAAAAAAAAATGTCGGTCGCAAACATGCTTACACTAATATAGGTCTTTGTACAAAATCTGACAAATCGTACACAAATCGTACATTCACACGGTCGAAACGCGGCTGTCGAACGAATATGTGCGAGCGGGATTTTTTACGACCTGGTTTTTTTTCCTTTTTAGAACGCATATTCTCATGCGTCCGCGGTTACTAAAACTAATTTATTGTACTTTTTAACTTAAAAGGTACATTTATGTACGGTCTGACACTGACCGTACACGACTCTATTTAAGAGAAAACGTACTGAAAATAACCCTAAATAGAATAAAGAAAATAATAGAATGAACTACACTAATGGAGAATAATAAAAAAAAAAAGCGGGACGGAATTAGCGTCACAACGCTAATAACGATTGGCGGTGTAGCGGGGAAACGAAATGGCGAAATGCCCCTTATAATATGCTCCTTTATGTTCCTTGCAGATTTTGACAAAAGTTAAGGTTTTCGACCACAAGTACAGTACCGTACAGTATCGTTTCGGCTTGCTTCCTGTACGGACATAGTTGTCGTCACGCGCTCGAAGCACGCACACATCCATGCTAGACATGTTCTTGTTCGACGCATGCGCCGCCGACCTTAGGGGATTACTGGCTACAGAACGCTCGTAGCATAGGAAAGTACGGCAGTTCTTTTAAACGCTTTACTAATGGACCCTTCCAAGGAAAATGAAACGTACTGTAACTTCGGTCGAATGAATGATGATGCCATGAGATGGTCTCTACTCTCTAACCTCAAACAGATGGCTCAGAAACGGCCAAATCTCACATCCCCAAAACGACAAGATACATGAAGGCAGGCATGACATATCCGTACAATTGCGTATCTCCGCCTATGAATTTCTGTTACGGAATCGAAGCGTTGTAAGGGCCACCGAGGCGTCTCCATGAGACGAGCGTGATACGCTTGTTGTAAGACAGCGGTTAGGAAATGTCCGTACTATTTCGCTACCAATCGTCGGTCAGCAATCCATTTACCTTATTAGTCCACCAATACGAATTCATAAAAAGACAAATTTGTGTCAGTCAAGATTGCAATATTCGATATTTCTGCCATTGCCAACCCAGCCACAAAGTCTGAGCATATGTACGGACACAGTCGACAAAATCGTTCGCGGGTCACATGGACAAGCAGCCGTAATTTTTGCCGGCACTGACATGAGGAAAACGATGAGAACTCTGACAGCTGACGTCCGTACGGAAATGCTGCCGGCCACATTCTACTGACGGGGAAATGAATCACACGGAACAGTGCTATACTGCACAGTACAGTACTGCACTGTACTAAATTTTAAAGTGCGGAAACGACAGAATCCACTACAGTACTGTACTGTATATTCTTCTGACTTGTTGACACCGGCGTACAGCCGTACACTAAACACGCGCGTGCGTGGCGTACTATACGGTGCGTACGATTTAAAATATAGTACAGTACTCGTACACTACTGTACTGTACAGTACAGTACTTAGACAAGGGTGTAGACTATAGTTTCTGTACTTTTCGGTCATTCGTACTAAAATACGCATTACAAAATGGGGTAGCCTAACTTTTTCGTACTTTTTCACACAGCCAAACTATAGGTTCAAGCTAGAATGTCGGTGCCATGCATCCGTACATATTGTCCAAATCGTACAGCGATACGAGTCTTGGCAGATCTACCTAAAAGCTGGATCCGTTTTGGACGTTTCTGCGCACTCCACACCTTTAAAGTACTCCTTTCTTGTCCTCGTCTGCGCCGTACTTTCTGTACTTTAGAGCTAATCAGAAGCCTTGTGGAGCCAAATTTGTCGTTTTCAGCCACGACTTCCCTAGTCTTTTCTTCCACTGCCGATGTGCCACCATCCCTCTCCGATCTAACTCCAGAAAAAAAAAAAAAAACAAAAAAAAAAAAAAAAAAAAAAAAAAAAAAAAAAAAAAAAAAAAACTTGGTTCTTTACCATCAGTTTTACGCCATTTCCCAAATTAATATTTTTATTATTTTTATTTTTAGGGAGGATTTCGAATTATCAGAGATCGATCTCACGGCGGTTTCCCTTTTTTTGGAGCGTTCGCTGCCTTCGAGAGGGAAGCTATGAGCGGGGAAGGAGGGGGAGGGGGAGGGGGAGGGGGAGGGGGAAAAGGAAATTTGGCGGTTTGTGTGAAATCTGTGACGGATCCAGTAACGTTTTCCGTACAGGCAGCCGTACAGGTCACGGGGACAGCAAGAAAGGGGGGTGATAAGTCCCCCTTATCCAAAAACTACCCCTCCGAAAATGTGACTTCCCTCCTTCCTCCCCCTTCTCCTTTCCTTCCCTTTCATTTTTTTATATTTTTTTTTTCGGGCAGGCGGCGAATCTACCGCCATTTGGACATTCCGGAGGACAGCTGTCAGTGGCACAAGTACGGACAAAAGTCAATACGGGGAACCAACTACATTCGGTACGGAAGTTTGGACTTTAGTGAAAGGAATTTAAAAAAAAATAAAGTCAAAATTAAGGACAAAGGAAATTTGGGTTTTTTTTTTTTTTTTTTTTTTTGGGTTTTTGGAATTGGGATTGTTGTCTTTTGTTTGTATTATCATTATTATTATTATTATTATTGTTCTTGTTGTTGTTGTTGTTTTTTTTTCTTTCTGCGTTTCTTTTCAGATTTCTTATACAGAAATCAGTACATTAGTACAAAAAAAAAGAGAAGGGGGGTATGCAGGGAGAGAGAGGGAGACAGATCTGTTCACCCTTTTTCCACTCAATGTTGCAGTTTCGGAGGGCAAAAAAATAAAATAAATTAATAAAATAAATTAAATTAATAAATTAGTTAAATCTCCATGTTAAGTTTACCCTTCAGTGTTTTTTTTTTTTTTTTTCATGATTCCATTTCAGTTTCCCCCTTCAGTTTTCCGCTTCATTTCCCGTTCGAAATCTTCCCTTGTTCCTTCGGTGAATTCCGTGCGCACTTTTTGCGCACTTTTTGATTTTTTTGTTTCCCCGCGTTTTTTTACTTTTTCCACTGCCCGCTCGTTTCAGCAGATTCTCTCGCCGGTCAATCTAACGGTTTCGTATTCTCCGGCCGTTACATTCTAACGGCTTGTCAAATTTATTCTGTCGATAGGACAAAAATGCGTTCGTAAAAACTAAAAAGTATGTATAATTGTATATCTTTCGAACTTTATATTTCGTACGTACAACCTTCAGACTCCTACTGAGTTTTTTTATTGAACCGCTACATGTGTGTAACTACGCTAAACGGTTTCAGGTAGCTAATAATTAACTAATTGCGATTTCGATTTCGAATTTTTTTTGGGGGGCAGTTTGAATATAGCAACCGCGTTATTAGTGTTGTAAGGTTTTTTTCGCCACTTAGCAACTTTCTTTCTGCACACTCGTCGGATTGTCAATCCGACGGCTGCTATTGGAAGGCAAGATTATCAGCTTCCTATTGGCGATCTCCGATTGTTAATCCGACAAGTGTGCACGAAGAAAAGCTGTTTATTTAACGATGAGCGGTGTAGCATTCCGGGACTTTTTTTTTTTTTGGGGTGGTTTTCCCGAAAAATAGACGCAAATATGGCCGGGCCCGCTTATTTAATATTTACAGAGGGGGAACATCCCCAATGTTAAGATGTTGTCCTTTTGCTCCGTACGGTGAATGTTGACACTGTACTCTTAAATAAATCTCGAACAAATTAAAGTGCGAACTGAAATTTCGAACTAAACCATTGAGTTCTTACACACTCCGTACGCTCTTCCATAATTCATTAATTCTCCTTCCTATTCAGTATATACCGTATCACATACTTTTCCCCTCCCTTCTTGCAAATTCTTTTTCCGCTTACTCCGGCTGATGCTAGTACCGTACCGTTCTAACAGTTTTTGTTTCCGTTTGTTTCAACAGGTTCTATTACCGGTGCGGCATGTTCCGCAGTTCCGGCTGTTCCGCGAAACGTACTATCGATTTTCCCGACGACAATCCTTGTCGTCTTTCGATCGCGTACGCCGACATGCACAACCATCCCGTTGCTGCGCTCGACGCGGAATTTGCGGACGCCGAAAATAATGTGGATTTAGTGCGCACTAAACATAGCGGAGATTTGGTACTCACCGACACCACTGCGGATTTGGTGCGCACGGATAATAAGGAGGATTTGCTGCGTACAGGATGTAGTGTGGATTTGTTGCGCATAGAAAATAACAGAGATCTAATGGCCACTGAAAATGACGCGGATTCAGTGCGTACTGAAAACAGCAAGGATGTAAAGTTCGTCGGAAAAGGTGTCGATTTATTGAACTATGGAATTCGTGCGGATTTACAGTTTTCCGGAAATAGTGTGGATTTACTGCGCAACAAAAATAGTGTGGATGTTAATACTAGCGTGGATTTCCAAAACATCGCCGGTGTGCAGAAAATCGGCAATTGTACGGTAGCTTTACACAAGGGTACAGACGGTGTGGGTTTACAACACACCAGAAATAGTGTGGATTTGCAGAAGAACGGTGGAAAAGCCGGAATTTTACAATATTCTACCGGAAAGGGTTCAAAGTTGGACAAAACCAGAAATGTTGTGGAGAGAAAGTCCAAAAAGCTGCCAGGAATGACAATGTCGGTGGCTGCTTCTCCACAAAAGACAAAAAAGAATGATCCGATTCGCGAAAAAGTGAACTCGGAGATTGTGGGAGAGCCGACTCCGAGAATAATGACGTCATTTTCTGAATCTAGAGATCCAAGAAATGGAAACTCTATTTTTTGCAACATTCCGAATTGTAAAGTCGCGGAATGCGACAAAATGTCACAAGTTTTTCAAGATCCTCCGTTATGTTGTTCGATGTCGGGAGTTTCGACACGTGTCTCGACAAGTTCGGCGCGGAATACTTCAGATTTTGCAATTTTCGAGGGGAGAGGATCACAAAATGTCGAAAAAAGTGAAATTGCGCAGAAATTTCCGAGTACAGGAAACAATGTAGTGTTCACACGTGAGAGCGATAGCCCAAATCAGGATTTGGACGTGACAAATGTCACAAATTTAGATTCCGAGTACTCGGAATTGACACAATTGAATTCGGGAAAAAGTCTTTGTTGTGGGAGTGTGGATCCGTCGGAATATTTTGAAGTCACAAAATTGGAGTTACCGAGTACCTTAAATAGTGTGTACAAGTTAGAAGGATGGAATGGAGAGGAGGCGTGTTTAGAGAAAGGACGAATTCATTTGTTTGGGAGCTCAAATGAAATGTGTTTACCAAGTGCAGATTTTGAAAATAAATCGGATAACCCTTTGTTTTCCACGAGACTTAAATCATTAATGTCGGACTTGATGTCGAAAGATCATTTAGAAGATGATTTGTTTCAATCGTCATCGACTGAAGGGTGCGATGATTCTCTTGATCAAAATATAAGATTTGATTCATTTTTCAATGACCAATATGAACCTTTGTTACGATGTTCAAGTCCTGACCTTTCCTTGATGCTGGACGATTTTCTCGACAACGATATTCAAACAAGTCTTTCAGGAACACCTTCCACTCTAAACCAAGACCTGGGAATACCCAAAATTGAGATCGGTGCTAATCAACAAGCAGGAAATTTGGCATTTTGTCGGACTTCACCATATTCCTTGGATTCACTTTTTGTGAACGAAAGATACTGCGAACAAAGTCTTTTGGTAACATCTTCGTTTGGGAATTTACCATGGATGTGTGGCCTATGATATGCGTTCAAGGGATTACATTGGACATTGGACATTGGACATTGGACATCGGATAGTGAATTTGGAAATTGGATATTGGACATTAAACATTAAACATTGGACATTGGACTTTGGCTATTGAGCCTGAAACACTGGAAACCGGATATAGAAGGTTGGGCATCAGTAATTGGAAATTAGAAAGTCAAAAAGTGGAACATTCCCATGGTCTCCTCCCCTGAGTATTAACCATGGGATATTCGAAGTAAGGGATTACACTGGGGCCATTGGATGTTGACTTTGAATCACCCATTTTGATAATTGATTTTCGGTTTACCGAATTGCGACGTTAAGACTGCGGTATGCACATGGAACATTGACCGTTGAATTTAAAACATCCAGAATTTGGAAAGTAAAGAGTAGCTTCTTTGTAAGATCTTGTACAACCTGTGGCTCGGTAGTTTAGCTTTCTCTAGTTTCCCATTTTTCTTCTGCCCTTTTTTTTTCTTTCTTGTTTATTACGTCTCTTGTATTTTGTACTTTTGTGCGATGGTCTTGATTGTAGTGGGATGCGATTCAGCAATAGTGTTTGTAATCTTCAAGTAGGACTTTAGGATGGGTGGGAACAGGGCGTTTCCTTTTGAAATTGCAAAAAGAAACAAAGTTCAGAGGCTTTTGGATGTCCATTTTTATAAAAAAAAGTGTGTTTTCATTGGCCAATCCCTTAACTTACTCTGCTACTTCCAAATCCATGATTATATGCAATTGGATACAGAATACCTGTTCTGTATCACGTCGGTTAAAATTCCTTCCTAAAGTTTTTTTTTTTTTGAAAACCAAAAGTAGAAAGAGGTTGTCCTGTGGTGCTACTATGTCTGGGTATTTTTCCATGGAAGCAGTAAGCTATGGAGTTGTTGAAACAGTCAACGGTCGTCAAACATGGAATTGTTTCTCTGCAATTTAAATATATTAAAACCTAATAATTTTGTTCCTGGTCCATAAGCTCGGTCTGGCTACCTGACGGGAGGTAGTATTGTAATTCTTCTTTTCACAAATAACAAGTCATTCACCCAATCTGAACCCCTGTACTTTTAAATTTTCTTCATCAGCAAAAACCTTCCTTCATGCCTCCAACACTCATGTTTGGCTAATTCTTTAAAAGTGACAATTTAAACTTGTCATTAAAAACCTTCATTTTTTATTTTTCTCGCCAGGAAAAGGAAATCTCTTTGCCATCATCTGTTTTGTCGCTAATCAGCTAATCCTTTTTCCCTCGTCTTTACATGGCTCCTATCTAAATGAATCTGTTTTACTTCTCTCTTCCTCTCTCTTCAATATTTGGGAGCTACAGTGAATCACTACAAGGGTTCAGATACATAAGGCGAGGGTTTAATTTGTGATTGAGTCTAATTGGGAAGGATTTCCAACCGCTTGCCAAATTAGAGTTGAGAAAAAAAACAGTTTATTATTAGAGTTACTTCATGTCCAGAGACCGAAAAAAAGAAAAAAACCGCACCGAATTAGTGGTATTAACTCTAGTATCAATTCACATTGTACCTTGACAGCAACAAATTTTGTGTACAAACTCAGTTCCTTGTTAGTGGTTCTCTCTTGAATTAAATGTATCGAGAGAAAATCTCTATATTGCTTGCACTCTCATTCCTTACACTTCTCCAACATGGACTTGTCTTTCAACTTCTTCGACAAAAGCTATCCAGCTTAAGACAACGGCCTCCCCCACCTCACCTCCAATTCCTCCTCCTCTCCGCCCTCCCTCTCCTCCTCCTCCTGCTTCCCCTCCTCCTTCATTCCTCCACTGACTGCGACGTGTGCTCCAAGTCAGCATTCACACGTGCACGTTACTTCTCCATCTTTGCCAGCTGTCTCCTCATCACTAAACAATGTGAAACCACACATTTCTTCCCCTCCCTTCCCACCTTACCGGGGAAACACGGAGAACGACGACAGCAAGCTACACAACCGGTTGCCATTAGAGCAAAGTAAATGCTAGCATAAAGGCGAAAAAAATCCAGTACAAAGTGACGTGACCAATTTCAGTCCATTTCCCCACTATTTTGTGATTTTCGGCAATATCATATCAATTGTATGCATCAAATTATCATCATCAGCTGATGTGCTGTTTTAGAAATGAGGCAGAGGTTTAAATGACAAAGGTCCAAAAAATAGAAACCAAACCACGAACAAGGAAACAGCAAAAGGGAACAAACTGAATAAAGACACAACAAAAAAAAAAAACAGAAAGAGAAAACCATTTTATTATTCAGAAACTGTACAGGTGAAAAAATAAAACTTCAATGACTATCACTGTCTGTCTACTTCCTTCCCCCACTACTTCCTTCCTCCCTGTCTCCTTGTCCTATTCCTCTCTCTCTCCAAACACAGCTCCTCGATCAGTCTCCTCTCCTCCCCTAGTGCCACCCTCTCTTGCCCAAAAAGCTTCTTCTCCTCTCCAAACTGACTTTTCTCAATCGACAAATTATTATTCCTCTCTGCGAGCCTCTTCGCCTTTTCTTCCAACTCTCTTTTTCTCTCTTCCACCTTCCTTGTCTCCTCCGCGGCCTCGTCCTTCCATTTGCAGTACTCCGGATTCTTTTTGCTTTCCAGCATCTCCAGCCGGCGCCTGTCCTCGGCCACAGTGGCCTCCAGGGCGGCGTATTCTCCTTTTAAGGCATGGAAGCGGCCGAGCAGCGATTGGCGCTCGGACAGCAGCCTCCGGTACTTCTCCCGCGAGGCGCTCACCTGTGACAAAGCGTCACGCTGGAAGAACCGACAAAACAAATTGAAAAAAAATGGAGTTAAAAAATTAGAGTTATGTCTTAAACAAACATTTCCAGCCGGGAAATAACAAAATTGTACTGGAATTGCATTTTAGGTAACCACGTCCTTTTCCGTTTGTGTTTGCTGTGTGCCGAAATGGAAAATTGTGAATTTTGACACCTTTTTTTTCTTATTCCACTGTTGAATTTTGGGCTTTTTTGGAAATTTTTGCAGGTGGATCCATGTTTGTGTACGATAAAATTAAAGTTCGGGGCTTCCGGAGTGATGGCCCTAGTTGGCAAAAGAAGGGGAATAATAAAACCGTCGACGAAACTCACACGGATTTGAAGGTAAGCCATGTCACCTTTTTGAAGGGCGTTTGTGATTCTTTCGTTTGATTTTTTTTTCACTTCTTTTCCGAGTTCTTCTCCGACAATCTAAATTCCATTTTCTATGCTCTGTTTCTGTTTTGGGTTATGTACTCTCGCAGACAGAAGGTGGTAACTTTGTAGCTTGCTACTATGCATACTTGGAGACGGACGATACCTTTCAGAGACGTTCTTATTGGATAAAAAGTAAAACGGAAGAGTGCGTGACAAACTTTACATTTGATCATGTTTCCCTTCTCTTTTGGAGTTCTTCAATTTGCGACGAGCAGTTTTGTAATGATGGGCCAAATTCGAAACTCACAATTTCGATGCCACTGAGGGGCTGTAGGTATCGAGTTGTAGGGCAGTACACCGCCAATCGTTATTAGCGTGTAAGTTTTTTTAGCGTATACGAATAATTAGCGAGGTTTACGCTAATTGGGAATTTGGAAATTTTCGAAGAAATCGTCTATTCTAATTGAGAATTAGGGTTTTTTTTTTAAATAGTGTGGATAACTCTATTTGAGAATAAAAAAAAAAAAGCGGGACAGAATTAGCGTATACAACGCTAATAACGATTGGCGGTGTAGTGTAACCCAGAGGTCGCAAAAGTCAAAATTTTACATAACCGAAACCGACCGTTTTTTTTTTTTCAACATCTGAGTAACCGACGCCCGACCGGGTTATGTCACGCTCCAAAATTGTTAACCGTTAACCGACCGGCATTTACGAAAATAAAAGTTAACCGAAACTCGATTTCTCGCGACTAACCGTGCCCGCCCGTAACCGAAAAAGTACAAAATTATGCAATGTACGACGTATGAATAAGCCAATAATTACGATTTGTCGCGTTCCCTTAGATTTGCGAAATGAATAGTGTACTACACCGTGAATCGTTATTTACCTTATGTACTCCATATCGACACCCCAAAATTTTGACATTGATACCTTAAATATAACAAATTTCATTATTTAAGGACATGGACCATAATGTGCCACGTCTCCTGGCACTAAATTTGAATGAATGACGCTATTTTATTCTTTACTCTAATAATTTCTATAGTCTAATAACGATTCGTGGTGTACCGTGTCAGATTTGCGACGCTAATCATGATGTCACGTACTTCCACGATACCAAAGAGTACAAAGTACAATAATGTTGGATTGTATAGACAATACAAATTTTTCTTTTTTTTTGGTTTTTTAATTGACCGACCGTAACCGACCGTTTTTGTTTTTCTGGTGAATCAACCGACCGCAACCGCCCGGCCCTCAAAATTTGGCAACCCAATCCGTTCCGGATCCAGCGCGGGCGGTCGGTTAACGGTCGGTCACGGTTTCGGTTGACCGTTTGCGACCTATAGTGTAACCTAAAACGTTTAATTGCGATATTTGATATGTATCGCGATATTTATTACACCTTATTCAAAAAGTGCAAGTATTTTGTACATTTTGTATATTTGTTCAAACTCGATGGGACACGGTACAATTCACGGGCATTGTGGTCGTTGATGTACTTTTGTGCTTCATTTTTTTGATATTTTATAGTCTGTACTGCATTTTTTGATACGGTACTTAAATTAGAATGTGCCGACACTGAATTATTTTATTTTTTGTGCCTGGATACCCAAGTCTTGCTATTCTTTATAGACGACGGTGAAGAGTTTTCTGACAGTTTTTTCGACATTGTTCGATTTTGCTGCCCGAGATTGGAAAAGTTCGTTTTGGTTCACTATCTTCAATCGGAGGCGCGGTTCTCTCGACCTGCCATTCCGTTTATCTGTCGCATTCTCTCATACTATTGTTTTCCTATTTTTACGTTTGACAAAAAAAGTTCTCCATTTGTTCTTTAGAAATAGGTCTTCCTTGGGTCCGTCTTGTTAGTGGTGAGGTACATTATAGCATTGTACTTTTGCCCCCGTTTTTAAAATCGTGCAATTCGTACAGTTTTCACATTTACGTATGGTTTAACCGGATCCGAAAACCTTACGATTCACCATGTACAATTAGGTCAAATTTCTTCAATGTAATTACCGTACGAGAGTACTAACTTTGTGAACAACGTGGATGGAAATTGCAGAGGAGTAGACGGACGCAGTTGCAAAAAAAATACTGTCGATCCTCTACAAGGAAGTTCGTACGCTTTGGTTGGTCAGATGGACGTTTCGACGAAATTGAAAAAAACGATAAACCTCGAGAGATTTTTAGAAGAAAAACTGTCCTCTGAAGAGAGCGAAAGGAGTAAGTCCAATTTAGAACCAACGTTGGTCACCGTCGACTTTTTGACGTCTATTTCACGTTCATAAACACGTAATAGAAATTCCCATTCGGAAGACAATAGGAGGGATAATCAAATAATAGTATGGGACGGGAACGAACATGTCCTTAAAATGGCGTGATATATAGAAAATTGGAGTTTCATATGGAGAAAGTTGTTGCCTTTTTGATATGGAAAATGTACTATAGTCGGTAATCTACCTTGTGCTATGGTTTTGAAAATGCAAAATTTGCAAGCTGCAAATGCAATTTTTTCTTTTTTTTTTATTTGTGTAGTTTTTAAAACTTGCTTTGTGACACATTACATATTAAGGGTCATTTAGCGTTACGTCTGTCCGTACTCGTCATACGTCGGTCCTGTCTTAGTCTCGTCCGTACCCATCATTACATGGGTCGGTCCGGTCTTGGTCTTGTTCGTACTCTACATGCGTCGGTCTAGTCTTGTCGCCCTACGTAAGTCCTTTGGGCGACGGTCTCTATTTTTACGTATATTTTCTTTTTGTCTTAAATCTTTTTATACTTTAATTTTGTCTTCGTTCTCTTTGTTGCTTGAGTCTACGTCGTTACTTTAGGTCTTAATTGCTTTTGTACATTGCCGACCTAAAGTCAACCCGTTATAATCTAACTTACGTTAGAATCTAGTCTACATACATTAGAATCTAGTCACGTAAAATGTTGACCAAATGTATTAGAATCTTGACTAGGATCCTTTTAGTTACACTGTATCAAAGAGCGCTTAGACTCCACAGTAATTAGCACTGTGTATTTTATATATAAGTGAATTTTCTCACTCAATGAAATCATCCCAAATACAAATCAATTTCTCTCTCCAATGCATTGATCTTTCTCTTGTGTACAATTTCATGGCTTCCGCCAATCCACCTCCAATAGGTTATGGGCTCGGCCATGCTACTTCTAATAGTATCCAGAAGTTTGATGGCCAAAACTTCTATGGTTGGTCATTTTCAACCATGCATTTTTTCAAACACGAGAAGATTTGGGACCATTTTATAGGAATTTCAAAACCTCCTATCCTTTCCTCTACTGATACACCAGTAGAAAAAGCTACAAAAGAGTTAGGAATAGCTATATGGAAACAAAAAGATGAGGATGCGCACGCTCGCCTAGTGATGTAACTTACTACCGAGCGCACTCGTCTTATTCGTGGCGCCTCTTCTTCCACCGAGGCTAGGAGTCGTCTTCAAGCAGCTTACATTCAAACCAGATGGCCCCCTCGCCAAATTCAAAAACGAGCGTTTTTTAACTCCATGAAAAAGCCAACGGAATCTATGCAGGATTGGATTAACACAATCGAATTGTCGGCCTGAAAGTGCACCATGATAGGCGTCCATCTTTCCAACGAGGACCTCTCTACTACCCTTTTGGGAGGACTCCTTGAAACCTTTTCCCCTTTCATTGCCTCGTTTGACTATCTAGACTAATCTATTCCCTTTCACTCCCTTTGTACAAAATTTTTGCATGAAGAGACAAAACTTCTCTCTTTTTCTGCTCCAAATCTCTCTCATGCAAATGCTTTTATTGCTGAAAATCAGAAAACTAACTCGGGGGGGGTGAAGCGTTTGTTTTGCGCTTACTGCAAAACAAAAGGACACTCCGTTGAAAAATAACGAAAATTGGAGAGGCGGAAAGCAACTGAGGCTTGAAATACCCCTAAAAATGGAGGAAATGCCAACGTTGCCAATGCCACCCCACCAGTTCTCCCCACCCCCCCATTCCCTCCACACCCTTCTTTCCCTCTAAATTTACCTTATCCTCACCATTATTCCCCTTCTCCATCCCTCCCATATTCTTCCAATGCCGCATCGCACTATGCCTCTTCAAAATCCGTTAACCTTCCTTGGTTGACCGCTTTCTCCCCACATTTTCCCTCTAATTATCCCACTCCAGTAGCTTCCCTTTTGTCCCCCCCCCCTCACCAAAATTTGGATATGGCAATGTTGCCCATCATATCCCAAATTTTGTCACTCCGGAGACTGAATTTCCACAAGGGTACGCTTTTCTATCTAAAACCCTTGACGATTGGCTAGTAGATAGTGGTGCTAGTCACCACGTTTCACCACGATCCGATTGGTTCACTCACCTTTCTCCCTTATCATCTCCTATGCAGATTTGGTTGAGGAGACGACCGCATTTTGTTGGCTACTCATTCTGGCGACGTAAACATCCCTATTGTGTCTATTCACATTCGCAACGTACTATTTATTCCTGGTATAGCTAGGAATTTATTCTCTGTAAAAGTTGCCACTAATGACGACTTAAAAGCTGAATTTATTAATGATAAAGTAATGTTTATTGATAGAAAAAACAATAGTACTATAGGTTTTGGCATGCACGAGATTCTATGTATGTCCTACAATCGTATAGTACACTAAAGATATTTGCTTTAAGTGCTAGCGTCGAAAGTTTTTCACTTTGGCGTTTAATATATGGTAATTAAAATAGCGAAAGTTTGCGTACTTTGCCACATCTTGTAAACGGAATAAATTCGTTTTTTAACAAATCTTTGGATTTTTGTCACGGTTGCGTGCAAGGAAAAATGTCGCGTCACTCATTTCCCACTAGCACTACCGTCATCACTAACCCCTTGCACTTGTACATACGGACGTATGTGGTCCCATGCGCACGCGTAGCTACAGTGGATCCCTTTATTTTGTCACTTTCACTGACCACGCGACTTGATTTTCACACGTGTATCTAATCTGTCATAAATTTGACGCTTTGCACGATTTCAGGAATTTAAGGAGATGGCAGAAAATTTTCAGAACAAACGAATCAAGGTCTTGCGTAGTGACAACAGTGGCGGATTTTTTTCCACCCAATTTTCAAACTTTCTCATGCAACATGGAATCTCGCGTCATTTAACGGCGCCTCGGACGCCACTGTTGAAATCACTAGATTTAGGGGAGGTATTTTCTAGGTCTTAATTATTTAAAATAGCTAAAAGAAAAGCACTGGCAGCCTGCCTCCACTTTCTCTCTCTAGCCCTCATACTTGTTGTAGTCACTGAAGGAGAGAGAGGGCGGTGGTGCCATGGTTGCCTCAGCTCCATAGGCAGGACTAAAAAGTGACCTAAGTCACTCTCAACAAAAGGATGAGTCAGGCAGGACTTGAACCTCCGATCGGCAGAGCGAGGCGTAGCCGTCAACTCTTACCGGTCTGTCATAGTAGTCCGTTAGGATACATAGGATTTGATTTCTATTTAAACATTAGCTAGATCAATAATACGATTAACGGTATAACAAAGTGCGGACATAGAAACTAGTTGATTTTCAGTACGCACGAAACACTTATACCAGATATTTGTTTTTGAATGGCGAGCATTTAAAGCCGGTTTGGATCCGACGGCCCGCATCATCGCGGAGATCTCAGAATGGCTGCCTTAGCGGTTTTCGGACGTGACATAACATGGCGGCACGTGGCAAGGTATCATTGAGAAGAGGAAATCCCGGAGAACATGAGAACGAGTCCGAAGGAGACAGACATCCACTTCATGGCCTTTTCGTACACAGGCCGTACAAAAAGTACATCGGCCTTCATACCTTTCGGTACTGAACAGTCTTCTGATTGGTTCGTACATCAGTAGATAGGGGTTGAGAGAGGGGTTTAGGACTTAGAGGATTTAGGAGGTAGCTGTCTCTCCCCCAACAAACTTGTATAAATTTTGGCATCTTTGCCACTTGATAATTAATCGCCTAGTTGGGCATTTTCAAAGATTCTTTTTACTGTGGACTCACGAGAGTCCAGACTCCACAGGGGTGCAGTCATATTGTCTACTTGCATGCTTGGGTAGCAGTGATCCATATAGATAGAGGGCTACCCAAAAGCTATCTAGAGGCTTCCTAGATCCCGTAAACCAATGGGGGACACAGAATTGCAGGTTATGGGCCCACCCTCTAGGGTGCCCATCTTCAACGGATCTTGGTTCATTTACTGGGAAGCCATGATGACACGCGCATTCTGTGAAAAACGATATTGGGGTATTCTCAGTGGAAAAGTGAAACGCCCATCTTGGGGGACCCCACCAAGTTTGATGAAGTGAGGTTTTTCGCAGCACGATATGCTCCAACCGAGGAGATAGATGATGGGGACAGTAGTGTGTCCGAAAAGGGGAAAGGAAAGGAGACACCTCTCACTCCTATTGCCACGACACCCGGAGTGGTGGTCATGAAGACCGAGGAAAACGATATTCAAATGTGGGAGTACACCAACATAAATGCCAACATTTTATTCTGAGGCACCTCACTCAAGCTTTGGCGACCTCCCATCTTTGCATCTTCAAAACCGAGGAGTTGTGGATGACTTTAGTGGAGATCTATAGAGCTGGTACCATTCGGGAGCTCTAGTTGGCTGAGCAAAGGTTAGGGAGTTATACTTACAAATGAGGGAAGATGTTAGATTACTGTAATGATCTCTCTTGCCTGTATATGGAGATGGAGAGTGCCGGATAGACAAGCACAATAAAGATGAAAGTTAACACTCTCATCATGAAGCTGCCTGAGGAGTATGAAAACATAGTGTACAAAGTGCAAGAAATGGATGACAGTTCTTAGAAGTGGAACACCGTGGTCCGAATGATACTCGTGCAGGAGAACACTATTAAGATCCGTTGAGGAGGTAAGAGCCTTCAAGCTCTAGCTAACGGAACGGACTGGTGGAGGAAGGATCCGAAGAACCCGTACAACAACTTCAAAGGAGAAAGAGATCAATCTGGAGATCTTAGGCCCCCAAAGGGTCTTTGTCATTTTTGCAAAAAGCCAGGACACTTCATAGCTGATTGCACCAAGCTCTCAGAGCAGAGGCTCTGAGAAAACAGTGGAGGGGGTTCTTCCGGAGGGAAGAAGAAGGCATTTGTGGTCACACGAGTAAAAGGAGAGATTGAGGATGACGAGTCCTCTAAGGAGGAGGATGGGGAGCTTCTCCTTGACGAGAATCTTGAGGAGAAAGAGATCCCTCAAAAACAAAAGTGTGCTCATGGAGCCATTCGAGAAGCTCCATAGGAAGGATGCATCATTGATTCAGGTGCATCAATGCATATGTGTCGTGACAGGCACCTCTTCACTAAGCTAAGAAAGATTCCAACTGTAGAAATAGAGTATTGGGAATGGGAGAGTAGTTACTACAGATCTAGTGGGATCATTAGATCTGAAAGACTTAGTGGAGGGTAAGACTTCTATACTCACTTTTTCAGATGTACTCTACATTTCTCAGTTGAATAAGAATCTTGTGTCTACCTCTGTATTAAATGACAAGGATTTTGATACCTTCACTAGAAAAGGAGTCTTTACAGCTAAGTATGGAGATGAAGTCTACTTCACAGTAGATAAGGGTAGCTTAGGAATGTTTAGGCTTAACTTGAGTAATGAAAAGAAAAGTGCTTACTATGATGGTGTCCTTAGCTTGATGATCTGGCATAAGCGGTTGGGGCATGTGCATTTTGATAGGTTGAGGGAAATGAAAAAACTTGGTGTAGTAGAAGGCATTCAATTTGGGGATAATGAAATGATGGATGATTGTAGTGGTTGTGCCTAAGGTAAGGCTTACATACTACCCTTTCCCAAAACTGCCACATATAGAGGTGAGAAAGTACTAGATCTGGTCCACACAGATATATGAGGACCAACAAGAGTACCTTTGGTTTGGGGGAAGAGGTATATGCTGACAATTACTGATCAGTGGTCCAGATACTCTAGAGTGTATTTTCTAAAAACAAAGTCTGAAACACCAAAGTACTTCAAAGAATACAAAGCCTGGAGTGAGAAGTTGCACGAAACCCCCAATAAGAGAATAAAGAGTGATAATGGGGGAGAGAACACCTCTAACCAGTTTGAGGAATACTTGAAAGATGAGGGATTTCAGCATCTGAAAACTGTACCGAATAATCTAGAACAAAATGGGGTAGTTGAGAGGTTAAACCTAACTCTGGGAGATACTGTATGTAGTATGTTGGCTGACAAGAAAATAGGAAGAAGATTTTGGGCAGAAGCCATGAACTGTGCTAACTACATTAAAAATAGAGTCCTCACTACAGCCATAAAAGGAATGACACCTTATGAGAGATGGGTTGGAAGGAAACTGGATATCTCTCAATTGAAAGTATTCGGTAGTCAAGTTTACAGTCTTGACACAGATAAGAAAAACTAGAAACTAGATGCTAAGGGAAAACTAGGATATTTTGTGGGATATGATGAGGATGTCAAGGGATATATAGTCTATGACTTAGCTAAACAAGACATCATTTTGGTAAAGTATCTAGTTGTAATGGATGAAGGAAAGTCATTCGATCCTTTCAAATACACTAAGAAAATAAGAATCAGCTTTGAGTCCGAGAGTGAGGAGGACTCAAATCTTCTCAGAAGGGACACAAGTGCAAAGATGATTGCAGATTCAGGGGAGATCTAAGATGGGGGAGATATACCAAAATATCCTCATTTTTCTATACACTTAGAGGAGAAAGAGGAAGATGAACTGGAACCGGTTTCCATGGATTAGGGAGCTGATGAGACAGTACAGAGGAATCCAAGACTTCCCTCCATTCAGCTTTTGACTTTGAGGGAGGACGAAGGAGCAGCAAAAAACTACAAGAAAAACAGCGGTCGGATAATCCGAGAAGTTGCAAATATCCACGAAAAGTCAATTAATGCATTTTTTGGAGCGCACTTAAAAATAAACCAGAAGGAAAGATAGCCTCATAAAGAAGTTGACCAACCTATTTGAGCATGCGATCACAGAAAAAGAGCCAAAAATTTAATGGCGCCAAAAACTAACAAGTGACATTGACAACATAATTTTCTGTTCAAAACAAACCTGCTTCTTGCAAGAACAAACGTTTATGGGTCATTTATCGTTATGTATGTGCGTACGCGTCATACGTCGGTCTGGTCTTGGTCTCGTCCGTACCCATCATTACATGGGTTGGTTCGGTCTTGGTGTTGTTCGTACTCCACATGCGTCGGTCCAGTCTTGTCGCCGTACGTACAAGTTCTTTGGGTGACGGTCTCTATTTTTACGTATGTTTTCTTTTTGTCTTAATTCTTTTTGTACTTTAATTTTGTCTTCGTACTCTTTATCGCTTGAATCTACGTCGTAACTTTAGGTCTTAATTGCTTTTGTACATTGCCGACCTAAAGTCAATCCGTTATAATCTAACTTACGTTAAAATATAGTCTACATACATTAGAATCTAGTCACGTAAAATGTTGACCACATGTATTAGAATCTTGACTAAGATCCTTTTAGTTACAACGCACCAAAGAGCGCTTAGACTCTATAGTAATTAGCACTGTGTATTTTGTATATAAGTGAATTTTCTCACTCAATGAAATCATCCCAAATACAAATCAATTTCTCTCTCCAATGCATTGATCTTTCTCTTGTGTACAATTTCATGGCTTCCGCCAATCCACCTCCAGTATTCTACATAAACAGCAACGACTATAGACATCTATTTTTTTTTGTACATTGTAGATGTATAGGGTTTTGTGAGATTGTGAGGTCATGCTCACTTGTGACAATGTCGACGTCATTGATGCATTAACTTTCTCTCGTGGCTTCCTGATTTCGTTTATTTGAATTTCTTCAGTCAACTTGCAATCAAAATATGCTAAAAGGTAGTCAAAATAATTATATTTGAAAATTGTTTCATTCCATATTAGTATTTTCATTTGTCATTTCAAAAAGTGAGAGATGTTATTGATAGTGTGAGAGGTAGATAAAGACGACGACGATGTAAGACTTTTACAAAGGACCCATGAATGAAAGTGGAGGTCAGAGACCCCTGCAATTTTTTTCACGTACATGCGCGTGACAGGCAGTGAAAATAATATTCTCCCTCGAGCTAAAAATTTCCAGCTCGTTCGACGCGTGCGTGGAAGTATTTTCATTCCCTGTTCTCAAGATACTTTAACTAAAATCACCTCTCGACGTGATTTTCGATAATTTTTTTTGATGAGTTGGGATTTCGCGTGCCCCTGGATCGAAAAGACGGAAAATCCAAAATGAGTACGTAAGACGACAAACACGAAGTACATCCAAACGCTCATTGTACTGTGGTTAATGCATATTTCCTGTTATGCAAAAGATTTTGTCGTTGCGGACTCAATTTTGGAGGAATACGACAGAAAAATATTTGTACTTTAATACATGGGCAGCTATCGTAAGGCGTAAACTACACCGTGAGTCACTTTCAGTGTTAATAATACCCCACCGGATTACGACCCTTTAACCTACAATAGGGAGGTGTTTAAATTGGCCAGTGTAGAAAACGTCTCTGTCCCTAAGAAAACTTCTCTATACTAAAGTACAAGAAAAGTGTCAAATAACGTGAAAGTGAGTGGCGTCAACACGTGGAAGGGTATTTTGATTTTATTGATTGTAGTAAATACGGGGAAATTGCGAACTATTTTTCACATGTTTAAACTTCGACTATGTGAACACGGGGATCTATCTGCTATAGTACACAATGGGAAGGTGAGAGGAAAAAAATTATGTTGTGTAAAAATTAGCGTTGATGTTTTGTTTTCCTTTTGGTTCTTCAACTCAAAATAGGGTTTACAACCATTTTTGTTTCTTTACACTAACATCCATTTTAGTTTTTACACCGACACTTTCTACACTAATAGCACTGTTGTTCTTTGGTCTAAAGACCGCATTAGCCACCCAAACTATCATGCAAAAAGCTAAGCAAAGCTAGGCCAATGAACAATCATATTGAATTGTGCACCCTCCCAATGCGTACACAGACGCAACAAAATGCATACACAGATGCATTAACAATCCGTACACAGACGGAACAAAATGCATACACAGATGCATTAAACAACAACTAGGGTTACATGAAAATCACAAGAAACCCTAGGACAAATGCATAAATAATGCCATGCATTTTTTCAAACAGGAGAAGATTTGGGACCATTTTATAGGAATTTCAAAACTTCCTATCCTTTCCTTTACTGATACACCAGCAGAAAAAGCTACAAAAGAGTTAGCAACAGCTACATGGAAACAAAAGGATGAGAATGCGCACGCTCGCCTAGTGATGTCACTTTCTACCGAGCGTACTCGTCTTATTCGTGTTGTTTTTAGAAAGCTTTAGTCCTCTCTATGCCTCAGCTGTAAGGGAGAGAGAGCTATTCAGGACTTAAGCTATTTTTGGTTGAGTTTGGTTCAATGGTTACCAAAATTAGTGTGACAGTGAAGTTGGGAGTTCACCGTTCATTCACACTTGGGACACGCGTTGTCACTTGAGAGAAATGCGTGAGTATGTCCTCCGTGGACGTACCGAAATTCGGCAGGACCACGGGAATTCGTGAAGTCAATTCTATGGTCCCAAATCCTCTAATCGGACGGCTTACAGCCGCCGCCAACAAATACTGACGAGGCGTGACTAGATCACTATCACTTTACGTTGTGTGAACTTCGGTGTAAATATTTGGTAGAATAGAATTTTGTCTGTAGTGAATTAGTTGGTTAGTGTTGAGAATGTGGTTTATGACATACCTTCAGTACACAGGTATACTCAAAGTATTTGTTGTGTTAGAATGTTATATGTACGGCTAGAATGCCTCCGTACAGCTTAGTGTAGTTTCGGTGTATAGAAGTAGGACTTAGTGAATTTGATTCATTAGGAACAAATGATATGAAAAATGTACACTCAGTTTTATGTAATTTCATTTCTGCATATCTCACATATCTCTAATCGGAAATCATTGAAATTTTGTGTGTGTGTTTTTTTTTATATTATCTACACCGTGGTAAACTTTTAGGACCATTGAATTATTTTTATGAAAGTTATAGTCTGTCAAAGTTGCTGTTCAGCCATCGGTATTTTTGGAAGCTTCCTCTTTTGATTTGTTCTACGATGACTAATGCTGCATCTTCTTCATCTTCATTGCCAGCAGTTATCTCAGAACAAGAGGTCACGAGCGCGCCTTCACAAATTCTGGTCTTTGATGGACGCGAATATCTGTATTGGGCAGATTTGGTTAAGTCTTACTTTAAGCAAGTGAAACTTATTGATGTGTTAAATGGATCACTGGCAGAATCTGATGCCAACTTTGATCAGAAAAATGACTAGGCTTTGCATTTAGTAAAGCTTATGATATCAAAAGAATTGCATATGACATATATTAATGTTACAAAGGCATCAGAATTGTGGGATGCATTGAAATCTTCTTATGTTAAAGCTAGTGACCAGCATGAGATTATAACTGCTAGTCAGATCTATGAGTATAAGTACACAGGTGGTAGCATGATGGGATACACTAATCGGTTTCGAATGTTACTGTCAGAAAATGCATGTTCTGGGGGGACTTTCTCCCCTTATCATTAGGCCATGATTCTCCTAAAGGGGCTTCCTAATGAATATAAATGAGCCTCAGATGAAATGAAAAAATTGTCTAAACCTCTTTGGAATTTGCAAACAGCTATAGAGTTTATCTTGGCAGAAGAGGCTACTCAGACAGTTTTAGGATTTGGAAAACCAGCTGTAGCATTTACGGCTCAGTTTCAGAGGGAAAGTAGATATCAAGGGAATCAGTTTAATCCTCAGTTTGAGAAATGTGTTTATTGCTATACTGATGGTCACTTCTTCAGAGCTTGTCCTTTGTATATAAAAGCTCTTGAAACAGGTACCTTTCGGAAAGGATGGAGATACCGCGGACCTCCCATTTCCCAAAAACCTCCAAATAAAACTGTTGCATTTTTAGCGGAGTATACGGAATTGAAGAAGAAAACGACCGAGGAAACGACACCTGATGTGATCAGTTTTCCAAAAACTGATGACAAAGAGTTCTTTGCTCTTGCCAAACTCGACATGACGGAAGGAGAAAATGACCTCGGATGGATAATGGATTCCGATAGCTCTTCACACATGTACTGGAACAAGTCTTGGTTTAAGGAGATGTCTTCTATTCCTTTATGTCAGATCTTTTATGCTTGTGGCTATGACGTTGAATCAAATGCCAAAGGAAACATAGATCTGGATTGTGTGATAGATGGAAAGGTTGTTAAGAGAACTTTGTATGATGTCTTGTATGTTCCAAAGTTCAAGAAAAATCTGTTTTCTACGTCTGTAGATGAAAGCAAAGGCTTTGAGGTTCTCTAGAAAAATGGCAAGAAAATAGTGAGCAAGAATAGAAGAGTAGCTCTAGTAGGAACTAGAGGCCCAAACTTTTTGTACCGCATAGACTTGGCTAATAAAATTGATTTTGCGTACTCCAGTGTCTTATGTGATAATGTTTTGTGGCATAAAAGACTTGGTCATGTGCATCATGAGAGACTTACTAAGATGATTAAGCATGACATGATAGAGGGAGTCAAGCTTGGTCAACAAGAGTCTCATGTGTGTGATGGTTGTGCTCTCGAAAAGCTTCACAAGCTTCCTATATCACAAGTTTCTGATCATCGAGCGATAGATGTTCTTGGTATTATTCACTCTGATGTTTTCGGCCCTTCTAAAGTTCCCTCTCTGAGTGGCAGCCGCTTCTTTGTCACCTTTACAGACGATTACTCCCGGTATAGTCGCATATACTTCATGAAGGAGAAGAGAGAAGTCTTCACTCACTTTAAGCACTACAAAATCTGGGCGGAGAAACTTCACGGCAAATCTATTCTTGCTTTGCGGACGGATAATGGTGGAGAGTATGTATCTCATGCCTTTGCTGATTTTTTGAAAGAAAATGGCATCTCTCGTGAATTTACTGCTCCGTACACACCGGAACAAAATGGTGTTGCTTAATCGTGAGAGACTTAATCGAACTTTGACTAAATGTGCTCGATCTATGATGGCCGATAGAGGTGTGGATCCAAAGTTTTGGGGGGAAGCTTTTTATTGTGCTTCCTACATCAGAAATAGATTGGAAACCCGGGCTGTTAGGGGTAAGACACCTTATGAAGTTTGGACAGGCAAAAAGCCAAATGTTAGTCATTTTAGAGTTTTTGGTAGCAAATGTTTTATCTTGGATAATTTTCCTAATTGGAAGCTTAGTCCAAAATCTGTACCCAATGTCTTTTTAGGCTATGATGATGAATCTGCAGGTTATAGAGTGTATAATCATCAAAGAGGATGCCTTTAAACAGCCAGGAATATTCAAATTAAAGAAGAAAGTCAATCTGTTGACGTTTTTAACATGGATGCAGTTGAAAGGAATGAGAAAATACAAGAGTATATCATTCTTGAGCAGGTACCTTTTACTCCATCCTCTTCTACTTCTTTTACCTCTCTCCCAAATGCCTCTGGGCCGTCTAATACTCTTTTTGGAGCTGCTCCTTCTGTCGATGCTCCTCCCAATACACGCCTTGTGCGGCAATCTAGGGAACCAACAGTTCCTACGTCTGATTTTCCAGGGGGAAGAAGACAAAGCAGTCGCCTTCGAGGCGACCGAGTTGAGAGTGTCTTTTCTGCAAGCATAGGGGAGCCACTTACTATTCATGAAGTTTTTTCCGTTCCTGAAAAGTATCATTGAATCTCGGCTGCAAATGAAGAGATAAAGTCAATTATGGAAGCCCAAACTTGGGAACTTGTGGAGCTCCCACCGAACCGCAAAGCTATCGGTTGTAAGTGAGTCTTCAAATTAAAATTGAATCCTGATAATACAATTGAGAGATATAAAGCTAGACTGGTTGTTAAGGGATTTAGCCAAAAAGAGGGAATTGACTATGAGGAGACCTTCTCTCCTGTGGTTCGCTTTCCTACTGTTAAAGTTTTGTTATCTCTTGCTGCAATAGAGGATATGGAATTGCATCAGATGGATGTTAAGACGACTTTCTTGCATGGTGATTTGGAGGAAGTAATTTATATGAAGCAGCCAGGGATGTATGCAGGAAAAGGGAAAGAAAATCTGGTCTGTAAACTGTTGAAGTCCCTTTATGGTCTGAAACAGGCTCCGAGGCAATGGAACCTGAAATTAGATGAGTTTTTAACCAATCTTGGCTTTACCAGGATCAGTTCAGATCACTCAGTCTATGTAATGCAAGGTGATGATGGAGTGATTTATGTGGCAGTTTATGTAGATGATTTGCTACTGATTAGCAAATCCATCAATGAGATTAATAAAATAAAATCAGCTCTGAATTCCCAGTTTGAATTAAAAGACTTGGGTGAGGCTAAGTATATTCTAGGAATTCAAGTAAAAAGAGACAGGAAATAGAAAATTATTTATTTAACTCAAAAGGAAGCAATCAAGAACATGTTAGAAAAGTTTGGCATGTTAGAAGCAAAGGGGAGTGCCACTCATATGGAATTCAGGCAGAAATTAGAGGGCACGGAAACGGATGGTGGTGTATTGGTTGATGATTTCTTAGATTCATGGGAGGCAGATTCTATGTCCTCCATTCCTTACAGGCAGATTGTCGGAAGCCTCATTTATTTCATGAAATGTACTCGTCCCGACATCGCAACAGCGGTTGGAGCCTTGAGCCGAAGCCTGCAAAATCAAAGGAAGTCGGACTATGAGGTAGCAAAGAAAGTTCTTCGTTATCTTGCAGGAACTCAAAATCTTAGACTCTCTCTCGGTGGAGGGGAAGTCAAAATTCATACATGGAGCGATGCAAACTACGGAGATATGCCCAACCGACGCTCCACCACTGGATACATTTTGAAGATCGGAAGTGGAACTTGCTGCTGGAGCAGCAAACTTCAGAAGGTAACAACTCAGTCTACCATGGAGGCTGAGTACATGGGTGCCAGCTCAGCAGTTAAGGAGTTACTTTGGGTAAAGTCTCTTCTCTAAGAGCTTCTCTTTATGGAATCTGGACCATAGATAGTGTGGTGTGACAATCGGGCAGCAATTGCTATTGCATCTAATCCCAGTCATCACTTTAAGAGTAAGCACATTGATATTAAGCTACATTTTGTAAGAGAAAAGGTGATGGGAAAAGTCCTTAAGTTGAGTTATTTACCGGATGAGCAAATGGTGGCTGATATGATGACAAAACCCTTACCTGCTCCCAAAATGAAGTTTTGTAGAAAGGCATGTGGACTGAGTGACTAGCAGAATCTAAAGCTTTAAGGGAGTGTTGTTTTTAGAAAGCTTTAGTTTTCTATGCCTCAGTTGTGAGGGAGAGAGAGCTATTCAGGACTTAAGCTATTTTTGGGGACAAATATTATCATAGAGGCTTTACATAGGCTGCTCATTCTCTGGGTCAATTGAGACCATAGAATTACACATCCTTCCCTCTCAACCTCCCTCTTTACTTTCCCTACCTATAGGAGAAGGATTATTGGACGCCATAGTAAAAGAAAAAAGAGTCAAAGCATTTGGGAATTGTGTGATCGAGTTGATGATTTCATTATGAAACGAGATCCTTTTATACAAAGTGACAATTTGCTAATTACTGGTGATAGTACTGTTGTACGCTACACAAAGTAGATTTGGGTGGCTACACAAAGACCAATTCTATAAGACAAGGTTGACCAACAAAAAGAAAAATGAAGAATAAGACCCAAAGTACAATTACAAGACCCCACTTGAATAAGTGGAGTACGGTCTTGTTCACGTAGGACAAAAGAGACTAAAGTGGACAAGACAACATTTGAATGAGTGGAGTACGGTCAAGTTGACTTAGGATAAAAACCTTAAAGTGGACGTACGTATTCAGGAGAGAAAAACCGTACCAAGAATTACCCTTAACACCCTCCCCTCAAGCTACAACTACAAAGGAGTATTTAGATGAAAATTAAAAGATAATTTGAAAAATTATGAGGAAAGTGGAGGACGAAGGCCGGAGGAGAAACGATTTTGCTCAAAATGGGGGCGATGAAGAGCTTTGGTGAGAAAGTCAGCAACTTGATCCGTAGATTTCACATAGAGAAATTGAAGGGTGCCATCCTTGACACGCTCCCGAGAATAGTGGTATTCGAGTCGATGTGCTAGGTGCGCTTGTGGTGAACTGGATTCTTGATCAAAACGAGGGCGCCTTGGGAGTCGGAGTAGATGGGAGTGGGACCAAAGGGAGGAAAACCAAGATTGGTGAGAAAGGTTCGAAGCCAAACAGCCTTTTTAGCGGCATGGCATACATAAGAATATCCACCATGGAGCGGTAAGTAGCATAGAGGCAGGGAGAGAGTGTTGTTCTACAACCACTGGAGCAGGTGGAGCATCAGCAGTAGTAGTGGAAGTAGACATAATCTCACTCACAGAAGCTTATCAAGAATCCTATCAAACAAATGTTTTCTACAGCTCACCAAATCTGATACAACAAACAAAACTGCTTCAAACTAATCCACAATGTAGAATATCATAAAGACTGACAACTCCCAAAGTTTCAGCTCAATTGATGTAATATACACCAAGATATGCAACTCATAAGTTTCCTAAAAACAGTTTGCAGATTACACAGTCTGGAAGTCTAGATACATAAAATGTTCTACGTCCTAAGTCTTATACTCTTCACTCAGTTGTCCTACTACACAGTGTTGTACCGCCGATACAAGTGTACCTAAAAGATACGTCCAAAAGAACTAAACTGCCACTAAGGTCTAAGTGCTCCTGATCACGCTAAAACTAATCTATCACAGTACACTCAATATGACTAAGAGTCCTATACAAGTGATTTGATCAAATACTTGTCGCTTCGCTTAGTGAATCTCGTTCGTTGACTTGATTCATATCAACCGCTGTAGCGCAGTCCAATTCCTGATTATATTCAAATATCCGCAGTTTCGTAGCAACTACGTTATCACATACAAAAGTTAGCCGCAGCTGCGTTTGTCTTGTTGCGTAGCAACTGCATTGTCATGTACTAAAATATCCGCAGTTGCGTTTGTCTCGTTGCGTCGCAAGCTGCGTTCGTCCGTACGGACAATATCAAAAATAGCCGCAGCTGGGCTTGTTCTATTTGTGTCGCAGCTGCGTTGTTCGAATGCTGGTGTCGGTATCGTTCAAAAACTTGCATTGTGTTTCAAGTGAGGACGCGTGTCCCTATGGAAATATTTTCCACCGTCCTATAAATTTGCTGAGATTGAAAGCTTTCAAAAACAACACTCCCCTAAAGCTTTAGACTCATTATGCCAGCGCAGCTGCGATGTCGAACTAGCGCAGCATCGCAGCATAGCAACGTAGCAATTTTTGCACGTCACCTAGTCTCACTACATCCCCGTTGTTCGACTAGCGCAACATGGCAGTATAGCAGTGAGCAACTCAACTATTCTCTTAATCCCACTGCGTCCCTACAATACTTTAGTGTAGGAGCTGGAAGAGCTTTAGTGAGCATATCAGCAACCATTTTTGCATCTGGCAAATAGCATAATTTAATCACTCTAGAGAACACTTTTTCCCGTACAAAGTGTAATCTTACATCCATGTGTTTGCTTTTGAAGCGGTGACTTGGGTTAGAAGCAATGGGAATGGCAGCCTGGTTATCACACTAGATCACCTGTGGACCAACTTGCATGTATCCGAATTCTTGCAACATGGATTTCACCCATAGGAGTTCTTTGAGAGCCGAGCTTGCTGCCATATATTTTGACTCCATCGTCGATTGTGCCGTGACCTTTTGAAGTTTGCTGCTCCAACAGCAAGTCCCGTTCCCAATTTGGAGAACGAATCCCGTGGTGGATTTTCGACTTGGCATGTCGCCATAGCTTGCATCACTCCATGTTTGCAGCTTCACTTCTCCTCCGCCTAGTGTGAGTTTGAGGTCTTTGGTTCCTACCAAGTATCTTAAAACTCTTCTTGCTGCATCACGGTCAGATTTCCTCGGATTCTTTAGACTTCTGCTCAGTACCCCAAATGCTGCAGCAATATCCGGACGGGTACAGTTCATGAAATATATTAAGCTTCCCACTATCTGTCTGTAAGGTATCACTGTCATACGATCATCCTCCCCTGACTCAAAAATTTCACTGACAATAACACCCGATTTTTTTTCTTCCCCCTCTAACTTATGCCAAAACTCCATTGGTGTTACACATCTTTTTGCCCTCCGCATTCCATATTCATCTAACATGTTTCCAATAGCCTCCTTTTGAGTCAATTTAATTAATCTATTTTTCCTGTCCCTCTCTACCTGAATACCCAAGATATATTTTGCCTCATCGAGGTCTTTCATCTCGAACCGTGATTTTAAAGTATTTTTAATTTTGTTAATTTATGCCATTGATTTGCTAACTTATAGTAAATCATCTACGTATACCGCTATATACACTTTTCCATCCTCACCCTTTAAAACATAGACAGAGTGATAAGAGCTTATCCTTTTAAATCCTATGCCGGTTAAGACTTCATCATGTTTTAGAATCAATTGCCTACGGGCCTGTTTTAGGCCGTACAAAGATTTTAGCAGTTTGCATGCTAAGTGCTCTTTTCCTAAATCTGCATACATTTCAGGCTGCTGCATGTAAATGGTCTCCTCTAGTTGTCCATGCAAAATGGCCGTTTTTACATCCATCTGATGTATTTCCATATTTTCTATAGCAGCTAGAGATAGGAAAATCATAACTGTCGGAAATCTTACAACAGGAAAAAATGTTTCTTCAAAGTCAATTCCTTCCTTTTGATTATACCCCTTTGCCACAAGTTAACCCATGTGTCGTTCAATGGTATTATCTGGATTTAACTTCACCTTGAATACCCATTTGCTGCCGATCGCTTTTTGATCCGGAGGAAGGTCCACAATCTCCCATGTCTGAGCCTCTATGTTTGACTTCATTTCATTATTTGCCGCCTCGATCCAATGATTCTGCTGCACTGATGAGAAGGCTTCCTGGATGATTAGAGGCTCGCGTGATGCTGCCGAGTAGGCGAAGTGAGAACTTGCTTGCAGACGGCTACTGGATCTTCTTCCTCCTGGAAATTCTTTGGCTGAAATTGTCAGGTCACGTGCATTGCGCTTGTTGCGCTGGTTGCGATCCGTAGGCACTGACTGCTCTTGGTTCGCTTCAAAACGAATTTGTTGTGGAACCCGATAATGTTTCGACTCCGTTGTTAATACTGGTGAATTTTGCATATGTGGGACAATATTATGGATGCTATATCCATCCATTGTCCTTAGCGCCCTCCATTGCTGCCGCCATAGCAAATAGATCATCATCCTCCTCGTTAAAGAGTGAAAGAGACTCGTCGTGATGAGATGAAGACGCCGAGAATAGTGCATTTCCTCGTTGTGATGATCCCGTGAAGCCTTGATGAAACTGGCTCTGCTGCCATCCAGGCCTATATAGACCTGTTTCATGAGCTTTCTTAAGCTTAGGACAAAATTTGTATCCGTGACCTTTTTCATTACAATAAAAACCAGCATTGAAAGATTGTCTATTTCCTCTTGGATTAAACTGTCTAAATTGATTCTGATTCTGATTAAACTGATTTCTCAGCTTATGAAACTGACTTTTTTTGTCAAAGTCTGTGTTAAATGCCTCTACTTGTTTTTCACCATTAAGAATTTTAGAATCTGCCTCCTCTTCCAATATCAAATTAATAGCTAATTGTAGTGTCCAGCTAGTTTTATCTTTTTGTTTCAGCCTATCAGACGTTGCTCTCATAGAATTAGGAAGACCCCTCATTAGCAAAGCAGCCTGCTGAAACTGAGGAAAAGATCCGCCTGCACAAGCATGAGAATCTATTAGTATTCGAAATTTATTACAATATTCTGCCATTGTGCCACTCGTGTATTTGTAGTCCAAAATTCGTCTAGCCAAAAATAGTTATTCCTAAACATTAGCCTTTTCAAAATCATCCTTGAGAGATTTCCAGATATCGATCGCCTTTTTCATTTTTATCCGTGACATAGCCAATTCTTCTGAAATACAAAACTTCAAAATTGATCGAGCTTGCGAATTTTTCTTTGACCAAGACGGATCTGATTCCGCCAGGGTGCCATCCAAAATATCCAAAATATCCAAAAGATTAACATTTTCGAAGTGTGTTTCCACCATATCCGCCCAATACGCGTATTTTTTTCCTGAGAAAATAGGAATTCTTGATGACAGGCCCATAACTTGTTGTTCTACAACCACTAGAGCAGGAGGCTCATAACTTGTTGTTCTTCAACCACTGGAGCAGGTGGAGCATCAGCAGTAGTAGTGGAAGTAGACATAATCTCACTCACAGAAGCTTATCAAGAATCCTATCAAACAAATGTTTTCTACAACTCACCAAATCTGATACAACAAACAAAACTGCTTCAAACTAATCCACAATGTAGAATATCATAAAGACTGACAACTCCCAAAGTTTCAGCTCAATTGATGTAATATACACCAAGATATGCAACTCATAAGTTTCCTAAAAACAGTTTGCAGATTACACAGTCTGGAAGTCTAGATACATAAAATGTTCTACGTCATAAGTCTTATACTCTTCACTCAGTTGTCCTACTACACAGTGTTGTACCGCCGATACAAGTGTATCTAAAAGATACGTCCAAAAGAACTAAACTGCCACTAAGGTCTAAGTGCTCCTGATCACGCTAAAACTAATCTATCACAGTACACTCAATATGACTAAGAGTCCTATACAAGTGATTTGATCAAATACTTGTCGCTTCGCTTAGTGAATCTCGTTCGTTGACTTGATTCATATCAACCGCTGTAGCGCAGTCCAATTCCTGATTATATTCAAATATCCGCAGTTTCGTAGCAACTACGTTATCACATACAAAAGTTAGCCGCAGCTGCGTTTGTCTTGTTGCGTAGCATCTGCATTGTCATGTACCAAAATATCCACAGTTGCGTTTGTCCCGTTGCGTCGCAAGCTGCGATGTCCGTACGGACAATATCAAAAATAGCCGCAGTTGTGCTTGTTCCATCTGCGTCGCAGCTGCGTTGTTCGAATGCTGGTGTCGGTATCGTTCAAAAACTTGCATTGTGTTTCAAGTGTCGACGTGTGTCCCCATAGTTATAATATCCGCCGTCCTATAAATTTTTTGAGACTTAAAGCTTTCAAAAACAACAGAGAGGAGGGTGTTGGTGGAAGGGACAAGAGGAGAATTGGCATCCAATGGGTTGGAGATAGAAGAGGAATTGGTCATACCAAAACAGTTAAGGAGATCAGAGATAATGGATTTTTGGGAGAGGCAAAGAGTTTTAATAGATCGATTACGAAGGACTTGGATTCCAAGGTAGTAGGTGAGTTCACCTAGGTCACTCATGTCATAATGACGTTGAGAATGAGTTTAACGGTGGAAATCTCAGAAAGAGATGGACCAACAAGGAGGAGGTCATCAAAAAAATAGCAACGTTGATTAAGGAAGCACCCAACCCACGAGAATAGATGCTAAAGTCAGCTTCAATACGAGTGAAGCCTTTTTTATTCATAGTGGCATCGATAGTATGGTTCCAAACACGAGGGGATTGTTTCAAACCGTAGATTTTTTTGATGAGATGACAGACTAAGTGTTAAGAGCCAGGGGAATTATACCCTTTAGGTTGTTGCATATAAATATTTTTATGAGATGACACCGTTCAAAAAGGCATTTTTCACATCCATTTGATGAACATGGAAATCATGTTCAGCAGCCAATGCAAGGAGAGCGCGAATCAACGTGAGACGAGCAACTGGTGCATAAGTTTCGGTAAAATCTATACCTTCAATTTGGGAGAATCCTTTGGCTACCAAGCGAACTTTGTATTTGTCGAACGATCCGTCCGCTTTTTGTTTAACGTGGAAAATCCACTTGGAACCGATGGCTCTGCGACCTGAAGGAAGAGGAACAAGATTCCAAGTGTTGTTAGATAAAAGGGCGGAATACTCAACGTCAAGTGCACTCTTCCAAAAGTGAGAATCAAGTCGTTTGAGAGCGGATTTGAGAGAGAGGGAAGTGGAGATGAGAGAGGCAAAAGAGCCAGCTAAATAAGCGCAAGCAAAGGATGCGTGACCCATAGTTTCAATAAGGCGGGACAGAGGGCCACGAGAGTTGTTAGATAAAAGGGCGGAATACTCTACGTCAAGTGCACTCTTCCAAAAGTGAGAATCAAGGCGTTTGAGAGCGGATTTGAGAGAGAGGGAAGTGGAGATGAGAGAGGCAGAAGAGCCAGCTAAATAAGCGCAAGCAAAGGATGCGTGACCCATGGTTTCAATAAGGCGGGACGGAGGGCCACGAGATCTGGTCGGGTATTGACAAGAAGTATTAGAGGGGAGAGCTGTGGGCGATAAATGAGCATGGGTATCTAAAAAGAGGGAAGGGCGAGAGAGTATAGTGGCTGGAAGAGAGGAAAAGAGAGGATCACCGTCAACGGTAAGAGGAAAGGACTGAGATAGGGGGAGAGAGGGATTATTTGAGATGACGGGGGCATTGATAAGAGGGGTGGGATTAAGAGAAGGGAGTGGAGGTGGGGAAAGTGGGAGAACTAAGATAGAAATAAAATCGGGTGGGGATTGGATGGGGTCGGGAAAATCATAAAGAGAGGGATAAGAGGAAAGGTCGACGGGAGAGGAGGGAAGGGGAGAACGGGAGAGAATTTGGAGAAGGGGGGTTTGGTTGAATGCAACGTCGCGGGTGGTGATCACACAACGACGCGAAGGGCACCAAATGCGGTAAGCTCTTGAGCTAGCGGCATACCCTACAAACGTTCCACGAAGTGCACGAGCGCCCCATTTCCCGGTGGAGTGAGTGAGGTCTTTGTACCATGCTTCGCAACCGAAGGTGCGAAGGTGGGAGACATCAGGTTTTATGGAAGACCATGCTTCCATCAGGGTAATGTGAGGCGTAGCACTTGTCGGACACAAGTTACGAAGATAGTTAGCGCATATGGTTGCCTCAGCCCAAAAGGAAAAAGCCAAATTTGTGAAATACAACATAGATCGAGCCATTTCAGCTGAAGTACGATTGTACTTTTCGACAACGCCGTTCTGCTGAGGAGTGTATGGTGCACTCAACTAGTGTGAGATACCATGGTGAGCGAGGAAGGCGAAGAATTGGTGAGACATAAACTCGCCACCGTTGTCAGTCCGTAAAACTTTTATGCGCTTGTTGTTGAAATTTTCTTCAAGCCCTTTAAATTCCTGGAAACGTGTAAAAACGTCAGATTTTTCACAAATAATGTAAACATGGGAAAAACGGGTGGCATGGTCGATGAAAGAAACAAAGTACAACGAGCCACCAAAATTGCGTGTGCGCATGAGACCGCATACGCCGGTATGAATGAGAGCAAGGGTTTTAGTGATAATGGTAGTACTGAGAGGAAAAGAATGGCGTGGCATTTTCCCTTGTATGCACCCATGAAAAAAATCCAATTTTTTGTTAGAAAAAGATTTAATTTCGGTTACAAGAGTTGGCAAAGAAGTTAAACTAGCGTTATTCAAATGCCCATAGCGTAAATGCCAAAGGGAAAAGTCTTCTACACAAGCATTTGATGCAAAAGAGACCCTAACACTTGATGAACAACGTTTTTTTAGGATAGTAGGATTGTAAAAAATACATAGAGTCTTTTGCTGTTCCAAAACCTACGCTATGTTTGTTCTTTTTACTAAAAAATTGGACGTTATCTTCATCAAATTCGGCTTTGACGCCGCCAGTCATAGCGACGGGAACACAAAAATAAATTTCAAGCTAAGCAAGGTACTAAAATGACATTTTCGATGTCAATCGAGGAATTTGGAACGCGGACGTGGCCAGAGTGAGATGCCAATAGTATTCGATTGTCCCCTAAACAAATATGCATAGGGAAGAGTAAAAGAGGTGAATGAGTAAACCAATTAGATCGATGAGAGAGGTGATGACTGGCACCACTATCGATGATCCAATCATTATGCGTGGCATGAGATAAAAACGCATACCCGGGTGTAAAACAAACATCCAGACCGGCGTAGGCGAGATTTTCGTAGCCGAATTCCGGAGATGGGGGAGGACCGGTAGGATTTGCGGATGCGAGAGGAGAATTTGATGAAAATGAGGGGAGAGGCGGAGGGATTGGCCAATGAGGATTGTATGACGCGAAATGGGCAACGGCAATAGGGGTGGAGTGAAGTGGAATTTGGGGTGGAGGAGGATAAGGGTAACCGTACGGAAAATTTGGGGAAAAAACAAGTTGGGGGGAGGATTAGGGAAGTGGAGTAGGCGTGGGGAGAAAGTAAGCCATTTTGGCGTCACCGTTGGAATTGGAATTTGTCGCTTCTTCCGCTTTTTTGCGTGCCTGCTTGCGACATTCGGTTGTCGTGTGTCCTGGCTTTTTGCAATAATTGCAAAAGACAGGCAACGTCCCCCCCCAGGTTAGTTTAAAGATTCGAAGCAAAGTACGCGGTGACGTGGGAAGGGTTAGATGCAGAAAATAACAAGATTTTTGTTTCTTTGTGCATTAATTTCGTACATAAAGCGTGAAAATGGATTGGATTTTCAAGATTGTCAAAAGATGAGATCAGACGAAAGGAGCAAAAGATTCTGGCAAGCCACCTAATAAAGTGGATAACAAATCTTCATCAGACAAGTGTGTTGAAAAGAGGTAATTAATAGTTCACTTCTATATTTTAGTTAGAATGTAAAGAGAGAGAAAGAGAGAACCAAAGGCACGCCATGGCTGCCGCGTCATTTAGAAGTACGCAGAATGAAATAGAAGGTATTTTACTATTTGTAGCAAAATACTGCCTCTGGCCGGATGTGAACCGGGGTCTACGGACTACTATGTAGACCTAAGCCTTATCCATTAAGGCACTAGCGAAATGATATACGTATTACGTTTCACGCATATTCATCTATTTATTAAACATACTAATTTGCAGCAGACTAATGAAAACACGCATTAATCAATTCATGTATGGAAGCCAATCGAAGCCGCATAAATACAAATGATTCGATGGCCACAATTGCAGCTGCCATCCACAATAAACTTTCAGCGGCCTTTGGGGATAGGGTCATGCGACGCCACGTGGCACTATACTATTGGATACCGGAGAAGATGGGAGGAGAAACCATGGCTCCCGTTTTGACAAACGTCACTTTGAAAGCCATGTCGTACAATGGCCGTACAATAAGTACATCGCCTAGTGTACCTTCTTGTACTATATAGTGTTTCTATTGGACTAGGGTTTAGTAGTAGGCAATCGTAAGTAGGCAAACCAAGACTTAGTGAAAAGTAGGTACCTCTTTGTAAGAGAGCTTGTAACTATAAAGGTCATCTTTGGCCAGCCATAACTTACTGCTCAAGTGAGCAAATTCAGTGAATCTTTTTGCGTTTGACTCAAGGGAGTCTTGTGACTTACTGCTCAAAGGAGCAAATTCAGTGATTTTTTTGCGTTTGACTCAGGGGAGTCTTGTCCTCACAGGGATGAGAGTGGTCAAAATATTTGTGTGCCTGGGCGGCGCTTATTCATCGGGAAAGTAGAAGGGGCAAATATTATCTTAGAGGCTTTACATAGGCTGCTCATTCTCTGGGTTAATGGAGACCACAGAATTGCAAGTTATGGGTCCACCCTCTAGGGTGCCCATATTTGATAGATCAGACTTCCTTTTTTGGGAAATGATGATGGAGGGAGAACTATTTGAGAAACGCCTATGGGGCATAGTGTCCGGACAAGTTCGATGTCCACCTCCACCTGGGTTTGGAGGAACGCGTTTTTTTGGCACATCCGCCTCTACAGTAGGTAGAACAACTACCACCAACACTGAGGATGAAGACGACGAAGGAGAGGAGATTGTCATGGAAGGATAAATGGGAGGAGTTGCAACTCAAGTGACACCATTGCCGAAGGCGATACCGGCAGTAGCACTTCCAGCAACGACGACAAGGGTTCAGATTGAAAGATCATAGTATAAAAAGTGGAACTACAAAGACAAGGTTGCTAAGCTCTTAATTCTTAAAAGTGTAGCAAAGGGCATTGCCATTTCCTTTATGCATGTCAAATCTTCATCTCAAATTTGGATATCACTAGTGAACAAATATAAGAGTGGATCATTGGAGCAACAACAATTGGCAGAAAACAAGATTGCAACTTATACTTATAAGGGAGGAAGCATGAATAATTATTGTAATGATTTAGAAGCATTATTTGGAGAGCTACGAAGTGTAGGTAGCTCATGGTTTGAGAGACAAAGAGTGAACACATAAATGATGAAACTACTTGCAGAGTATGAGAATATCATTAATCAATTACAAGACATAGGAGACAGCAAATGGAATTGGGATGACACAATGGGAATGATTTTAGTGAAAGAAAGCACCATAGAGCTTAGGAGAGGGAGTCCAAGTGTTCAAGCATTGTCTGCAGAAGCTGATTAACGGAAGAGTGATGAGGAGAGAGAGAAAGATCCCTATCGAAACTTTGGAGGAAGAGAACAATGAGGTGGCAAATTTGATAGACAAGGGAGAGGAACTTATCGAGGAGGATAATGTCACTTCTACAAGAAAGCGGGACACTATATGACAGATTATGGCTAACTTACAGATCTTCGAATAAAAGATGGGCAAGGGACCTCAAGAAATGTAGCAAAGAAAAGGGCTTTCCTTACTCAAGTTCATGATGAGCAAGAGAACGAAGAAACAGAACAGGAAGAGGAGCTAGAGGAGTTTGAGGAACTTCTTCTTAATCCGAAAAAAACTGAAAAGCATGTTGACATTCCACGGTGACAAAAGTGTGCTTTCGGAGGTAAGAGGGATCCACCTGAAGATGGGTGGATCATAGACTCAGGGGCCTCAATGCATATGTGCAAAGATAAAAGGTGGTTTGCTAAACTGAGAAAGATCCCAACAGCTGAGATAGAGTACGGAGATGGTAGAGTAGAAACCACAAGTCTTGTTGGAACCGTTGACTTGAAGGTTCTAGTTGATAGAAATACCTCAATTGTAATACTCACAGACTTTATTTACATTCCACAACTTAGTAAGAACATTGTCTCAAAACTGTCCTAGATGAAAAGGAGTTTGAAACAGGAACTAGGAAAGGAATCTTCACAGCAAGCTTTGATAATGAGGTTTATTTCATAGCTAAGAAGGGCAATCAGGGAATGTTCAGAATTGTTCTTTGTAATGAAAAGAGTGTTCTCTACTAATGTGCAAGTGAGATGATGCTTTGGCACAAAAGGTTGGGAAATGTGCATCTAGATAGATTAAAGAAAATGAAGAAAAAAAGAATAGTGGAGGGTATTACTTTTGAGGATGATGAGACCTTTGATGATTGCAGTGGATGTGCCCAAGGGAAGATTCAAAGACTTCCATTTCCAAAGGCAACCACATTTAGGAGAGAGAAAGTATTGGATCTAATTCACACCGATGTTTGGGGACTAGCTAGATATGCTTCACATGGGGGGAAGAGGTGGATGTTAACTATCACAAATGATTGGTCTAGATACACGAAGGTATATTTTCTCAGACATAAGTCAGAGGTATTCAGATGTTTCAAAGAGTATAAAGTATGGAGTGAAAAACTACACGAAACCTCAATAAAAGTGATAAGAAGTGATAATGAGAAAGAATACACCTCAAGGGAATTTGAAGAATATCTTAATGAAGATGGAATCCATCATGAGAAAATTGTTCCCTTCAATCCGGAACAAATTGGAGTAGCATAAAGAGTGAATAGAACTTTAGGAGATATGTCCAGAAGTATGTTAAGTGAAAAGAGGATATGGTTGCAGTTTTGGGCTGAGTCTATGAACTATGCTAATTTCATCAAAAATAGAGTCCTAACTTCAACATATAAGGAGGAAACTCTGTATGAGAGGTGGACAGGAACAAAGCCTGATTTGTCTAGCTTGAGAGTGTCTGGAAGTCAAGTCTACAGTTAGGATTCGACAAAACTAAATGGAAATTAGAGGAGAGAGGGAAGCCTGGATATCTTGTAGGATATGATGAGAGCACAAAAAGATACCGAGTGCATGACTTGAAAAAAATAGATATAATTTTGGTAAAACACATAGTGGTGATGAATGAAGAGAAGTCCATTGATCCATTCAAATATATTAAGGAAGTCAAAATCAGATTTGAAACGGATCAGTTTTTTTACTTTGACTTTGAAAATGAAGAGAAGGAAGAGGGAGGAAAAGAAAAATCTGCAGATCTACCAAAGGAGAAGGAGGAAAGGACAACATCCGAGGCAATGCCACAATACGAAGTGGAAACCGATGAGGAACTTGATGAGACACCGGAATTGGAAGATAGGGGAGTTGAAAATCTTCCTAAACGAAACCCAAGGATTTCTTCCATATCGGCGTCCAATTTTGAAGGGGGAAGAAGAAGTAGTAAAAGACTTCAAGAAAGACAAGTAAATAACCAACTCACAAAGATGTCTCACCCTGATAAACCTCAGACATACTTAGAGGCCATAAACACTCCAGAAAGTAGCTGGTGGATCACAACTATAAATGAAGAAATGGCCTTATCATGGAAGCTAATACATGGGAGTTGGTAGATTGTCCACCGGACCGAAAACCGATCGGATGTAAGTGGGATTTTAAACTTAAATTAAACCTAGATAACACCATTAAGAGGTACAAAGCTAGGTTAGTTGCAAAAGGATATACTTAAAAAGAGGGGATAGACTACAAAGAAACCTTTACACTTGTAGCCAGATTTTCTTTTGTTAGAATCCTTTTAAGTATAGCCGCAACAGAGGATATGGAAATCCACCAGCTGGATATTAAAACGGCCTTTATGCACGGAGAGTTGGAAGAAGAAATTTACATGAGGCAACTAAAAGGATTCGTGGAAAGTGGGGAAGAAAACAAAGTTAGCAAACTGATAAAATCACTCTATGGGCTTAAGCTAGCCCCGCGACAGTGGAATATAAAGCTCGACGAATTTCTGATCGGTTTGGGGTATATCAGAATAAATTCAGTTCACTCCATATATTTATTTGAGGATGAGGATGGAGTGATATTTATTGCTATTTATGTGGATGATTTGTTGGTCTTAAGCAAGTCCTTGTTGAAATTAAAGGTATTTTCTAGGTTATTTAAATGATTTAAGTAGGAGCAAGAAAAAGCAGAGGCAGCCTGCTTCTAGCTTCTCTCTCTAGCCCCCATACTGGTCGTAGTCACTGAAGGCTGGAGAGGAAGCTAGAGCCAAAACTACCTATGCTCCTTCTAGTGTCAGAAGGCATATCCTTGGTAAACTTACCAAAAGGATTGACGGACCCAGGATTTGATCCTTGTACCTACCATCTGTCAAAGTAGCCATTATTCTTACCCTGTAGTCTAAGACTGAAATTATGTGGTCTCCATTGACCCACAGAATGAGCAGCCTATGTAAAGCCTCTAGGATAATATTTGCCCCTTCTACTTTCCCGCTGAATAAGCGCCGCCCAGGCACACAAATATTCTGACCACTCTCACCCATGTGAGGAGAAGACTCCCCTGAGTCAAACGCAAAAAGAATCACTGAATTTGCTCACCTGAGCAGTAAGTTATGGCTGGTCAAAGATGACCTTTAAAGTTACAAGCTCTCTTAGAGAGAGAGAGGTACCTAAATATTACTAAGTCTCGGTCTGCCTACTCACGACTACCTACTATTAAACCCTAGTCCAATAGGAACACTATAAAGTACAAGAAGGTACAATGGGCGATGTACTTATTGTACGACCATTGTACGACAAGGTCTACAAGGTGACACCTGTCATATCGGAAGCCATGGTTCCTCCTCCCATCTTCTCCGGTATCAAATAATGTGGCGCCACGTGGCACCGCGTGACGCTATATCCGTATGCCGCCAAAAAGCTCACTTCGCGTGGCGGCTATAATGCCAGCCGTCCGATCAAATCATATTTTATACGGTTCAGATTCGCGTACATGCAGAAATTGCTCCTTTTGGTTAGTCTGCTGTTAATTAGCTGTTTTGTTAATGTTTAGATATTTATGAACGCCGTCATGTGTATCGTTTGGTAATGCCTTAATGGTTAAGGCGTAAGGCTATAAAGAATCTAGAGGTCACAGGTTCAAATCTAGATTATGCATCATTTTAGCCAAAATACTCTTAACTGCAAAAACTGCCACTTTCTAAATATGGCGGCAGCCATGGCGCGCCTTTGATCCTTACTCTCTTTCTTTAAAACAAAACTAAAATAGGGAAGTGAACTATTAATTACCTCTTTTCAACACTCTCCTTAATTCCTAGTCACTTTTCAATTTTAATCCACAGTTTTCTCTGCAATAAATAAACTTAGGGGAAGGCACTGCTTTTGTCATCATGTCTGCAATCATTTCTCTATCAGTTTTATAAACCAGGTTAATAATTTTATTTTCTACCTTCTCCCTGACAAAGCTTAGTCTAATATCCATATGCTTAGCTTTGAAGTGATGTTTTGGATTAGCTGCAATCGAGATAACAGCTTGATTATCACAAAAAACATTTTGAGTTCCAGACTTCATGAACCCAAGTTCTTCAAGAAGAGATTTAACCCACATTAATTCTTTGGTGGCAGCACAGGAAGCCATGTATTCAGCCTCCATAGTGGACTGAGCAACTACTTTTTGTTGCTTGCTACTCCAACAACATGCACCGGATCCAATTTGCAACACTTATCCAGTCGTACACCTCCTTAAAGGCACATCTCCATAACTGGCATCACTCCAAGTGGTGATGTCAGTGTGCTCCCCTCCCAAATGCAACCATAATTCCCTTGTCCCCACCAGATACCTCATCACCCTTTTGGCAGCCTCCCAATCTCTCTTTCTTGGTTCATTTAGATTTCTACTAAGGACACCTACAGCTGCAGCTATATCCGGACGGGTACAGTTCATAAAATAAATTAAACTGCCTACAATCTGCCGATAAGGGATATTTTCCATAAATTTTCTTTCTATCTCGTCCATCTCATCATTAATGATGAATATTCCTCCCTCTTCACTCCCCTCACTCACTTTCTTAAAATCCATGGGAGTAGTACATCCGTTTGCTTTCTCCATTTGAAATTTTTCTAGCATATTACTGATTGCTTCTTTTTGAGTGAGTCTTATAATTCTATTCCCTCTATCTCTCTCCATCTGAATTCCCAAAATGTACTTTGCATCGCCAAGATCTTTCATATCAAAACTGCTTCTAAGATCCCGTTTTAGTTTGTTAATTTTATCCAAGGACTTGCTTAAGACCAACATATCATCCACATAAATAGCACTAAATATCACTCCATTCTCATCCTCAAATAAATATATAGAGTGATGTGAACTAATTCTGATATACCCCAAACCGGTCAGAAATTCATCGAGCTTTATATTCCATTGTCGCGGGGCTTGTTTAAGCCCATAGAGTGATTTTATCAGTTTGCAAACTTTGTTTTCTTCCCCACTTTCCACGAATCCTTCCGGTTGCCTCATGTAAATTTCTTCTTCCAACTCTCCGTGCTAAAAGGCAGTTTTAATATCCATGTGGTGGATTTCCATATCCTCAGCTGCGGCTATACTTAAAAGGATTCTAACACAAAGAAATCTGACTACAGGTGCAAAGGTTTCTTCGTAGTCTATTCCCTTTTTCTGTGTATAACCTTTTGCAACTAACCTAGCTTTGTACCTCTCAATGGTATTATCCGGGTTTAATTTAAGTTTAAACACCCACTTACATCCGATCCGTTTTCGGTCCGGTGGACAATCTACCAACTCCCATGTATTGGCTTCCATGATAGAGGCCATTTCTTCATTTATACCTGTGATCCACCGGCTACTTTCTAGAGTGTTTATGGCCTCTAAGTATGTTTGAGGTTCATCGGGGTGAGACATCTTTGTGAGTTGGTTATTTACTTGTCTTTCTTGAAGTCGTTTACTACTTCTTCTTCCCCCTTCAAAATCGGACGCCGATATGGAAGGCATCCTTGGGTTTCGTTGAGGGAGATTTTCAGCTCCCCTATCTTCCAATTCCGGTGTCTCATCAAGTTCCTCGTCGGTTTCCACTTCGTATTGTGGCGTTGCCTCGGATGTTGTCCTTTCCTCCTTCTCCTTTGGTAGATCTGCAGATTTTTCTTTTTCTCCCTCTTCCTTCTCTTCATTTTCAAAGTCAAAGTCAGAAAACTGATCCGTTTCAAATCTGATTTTGACTTCCTTATTATATTTGAATGGATCAATGGACTTCTCTTCATTCATCACCACTATGTGTTTTACCAAAATTTTATCTCTCTTTTTCAAGTTATACACTCGGTATCCTTTTGTGCTCTCATCATATCCTACAAGATATCCTGGTTTCCCTCTTCCCTTTAACTTCCATTTAGTCTTATCGGAATCCAAACTGTAGACTTGACTTCCGAACACTCTCAAACTAGACAAATCAAGCTTTCTTCCTGTCCACCTCTCATACGGAGTTTCCTCTTTATTTGCTGAAGTTAGGACTCTATTTTTGATGAAATTAGCATAGTTCATAGACTCAGCCCAAAACTGCAGCCCTATCCTCATGTCACTTAACATACTTCTGGACATATCTCCTAAAGTTCTATTCACTCTTTCTGCTACTCCATTTTGTTCCGGATTATAGGGAACAGTTTTCTCATGATGAATTCCTTCTTGTTTAAGATATTATTCAAAATCCGTTGAGGTGTATTCTTTCCCATTATCACTTCTTATCTCTTTTATTGAGGTTTCATGTAGCTTTTCACTCCATACTTTATACTCTTTGAAACATCTTAATACCTCTGACTTATGTCTAAGAAAGTATACCTTCGTATATCTAGACCAATTATCTGTGATAGTTAACATCCATCTTTTCCCCCCATGTGAAGCATACCTACCAGGTCCCCAAACATCAGTGTGAACTAGATCTAATACTTTCTCTCTCCTAAATGTGGTTGCCTTTGGAAATGGAAGTCTATGAATCTTCCCTTGGGCACAACCACTACAATCATCAAAGGTCTCATTATCTTCAAAAGTAATACCCTCCACTATTCATTTTTTCTTCATTTTCTTTAATCTATCTAGATGCACATGTCCCAACCTTTTATGCCAAAGCATCATCTCACTTGCACATGAGTAGAGAACACTCTTTTCATTGCAAAGTACAATTCTGAACATTCCTTGACTGCCCTTCTCAGCTATGAAATAAACCTCATTATCAAAGCTTGCTGTGAATATTCCTTTCCTAGTTCCTGTTTCAAACTCCTTTTCATCTAGGACAGCTGTTGAGACTAGGTTCTTGCTAAGTTGTGGAATGTAAAGAACGTCTGAGAGTGTTACAATTGAGGCCTTTCCATCAACTAGAACCTTCAAGTCAACAGTTCCAACAAGACTTGTGGTTTCTACTCTACCATCTCCGTATTCTATCTCAACTGTTGGAATCTTTCTCAGTTTAGTGAACCACCGCTTATCTTTGCACATATGCATTGAAGCCCCTGAGTCTATGATCCACCCATCCTCGGGTGGATCCCTCTTACCTCCGAAAGCACACTTTTGTCTCCGTGGAATGTCGACATGCTTTTCAGTGTTTTTCGGATTAAGGAGAAGCTCCTCAAGCTCCTCTTTAGGTTCAGTTTTTTCTTCCACTTCCTCATCAAGAACTTGAGTCAGGAAAGCCTTTTTCTTTCCTGCGTCCTTTGAGGTTCCTTGACCATCTTTCAGTCGAAGATCTGCAAGTCTGACACAATCTGCCATATAGTGTCCCGGTTTCTTGCAGAAGTGACATAATCCTCCTCGAGAAGTTCCTCTCCCCTGTCTATCAAATCTGCCACCTCCTTGTCCTCTTCCACCAAAGTTTCGATAGGGATCTTTCCCTCTCTCCTCATCACGCTTCCGCCAATCAACTCCCGTAGACAATGCTTGAACACTTGGACTCCCTCTCCTAAGCTCTATGGTGCTTTCTTTCACTAAAATCATTCCCACAGTGTCATCCTAATTCCAATTGCTATCTCCTATGTCCTGCAATCAGTTAATGATATTCTCATACTCTTCAGGTAGTTTCATCATTAATGTGTTCACTCTTTGTCTTTCAAACCATGAGTTACCTGCACTCTCTAACTCTCCAAACAATGCTCCTAAATCATTGCAATAATTATCCATTCTTCCTCCCTTATAAGTATAAGTTGCAATCTTATTTTTCTGCCAACTGTTGCTGCTGCAATGATCCACTCTTATATTTGTTAACTAGTGATATCCAAATCTGAGATGAAGATTTGACATGCATAAGGGGAATGGCAATGCCCTTTGCTACACTTTTAAGAATTAAGAGCTTTGCAACCTTGTCTTTGTATTTCCACTTTTCATACTCTGATCTTTCGGTCTGAACCCTTGTCGTTTTTGCTAGAGGTGCTGCTGCCGGTATCGCCTTCGACAATGGTGTCACTTGAGTTGCAACTCCTCCCTTTTCTCCTTCAATGACAATCTCCTCTCCTTCCTCATCTTCATCCTCGGTGATGGTGGCAGCTGTTCTACCAACTGTAGAGGCGGAGGTGCCAGAAAAACGTGTCCCTCCAAACCCAGGTGGAGGTGGGCATCGAATTTGTCCAGACACTATGCCCCATAGATGCTTCTCAAATAGTTCTCCCTCCATCATCATTTCCGAATAAAGAAAGTCTGATCCATCAAATATAGGCACCCTAGAGGGTGGGCCCATAACCTGAAATTCTGTGGTCTCCATTGATCCACAGAATGAGCAGCCTATGTAAAGCCTCTAGGATAATATTTGCCCATTCTACTTTCCCGCTGAATAAGCGCCGCCCAGGCACACAAATATTCTGACCACTCTCACCTTTGTGAGGACAAGACTCCCCTGAGTCAAACGCAAAAAGAATCACTGAATTTGCTCACTTGAGGAGTAAGTTATGGCTGGTCAAAGATGACCTTTATAGTTACAAGCTCTCTTAGAGAGAGAGGTACCTAAATATTACTAAGTCTCGGTCTGCCTACTCACGACTACCTACTATTAAACCCTAGTCCAATAGGAACACTATAAAGTACAAGAAGGTACAATGGGCGATGTACTTATTGTACGACCATTGTACGACAAGGTCTACAAGGTGACACCTGTCATATCGGAAGCCATGGTTCCTCCTCCCATCTTCTCCGGTATCAAATAATGTGGCGCCACGTGGCACCGCGTGACGCTATATCAATATGCCGCCAAAAAGCTCACTTCGCGTGGCGGCTATTGTGCCGGCCGTCCGATCAAAATATATTTTACACGGTTCAGATTCGCGTACATGCAGAAATTGCTCCTTTTGGTTAGTCTGTTGTTAATTAGCTGTTTTAATAATGTTTAGATATTTATGAAACCCGTCATGGTATCGTTTGGTAATGCCTTAATGGTTAAGGCGTAAGGCTATAAAGAATCTAGAGGTCACAGGTTCACATCTAGATAAGGCATCATTTTAGCCAAAATACTCTTAACTGCAAAAACTGCCACTTTCTAAATATGGCGGCTGCCATAGCGCGCCTTTGATCCTTACTCTCTTTCTTTAAAACAAAACTAAAATAGGGAAGTGAACTATTAATTACCTCTTTTCAACAAAGACCAGTGCTGACGTATATAGGGTACGATAGCTACTTAAAGATGACGAAATAGAGAAGTTTGTTTTACTAAAAAACGAACCACAATCACACAGACACGGTTAAATAGAATTACATCGGAAATGTACTACTTGTAATTTAACGGTTATAAATTAAGGCAGACATCAATCTAACGACGGAGAAAGAAGCCAACATCGCGGAATGGTCGATTTGGCGGTTTGCGGTTATAACCACAATGGGTGACACGTGACAGCATGACATTGGATGACGGCATCTCCAGAACAAACTATGGCGAACCCGGATATGGCAGGCGTTGACTCTCTAGCCATGTCGTACAATGGTCATACAAAAAGTAATCTAGACCAAGTACCTTTCTGTACTGTACACTCAATTGATTAGCTCCGTACATCAGTAGGAGAGGGTTTAGAGAGGGGTTTAGGTCTTAGAAAATTAGAGGTAGCCGCCTCTCTCTCAGATTGCTCTTGTATAAAAGGGTCATCTTTGACCATTGATAATTAATTGCTTAGAGGAGCAAGTTCAAGGACTCTTTTTGTGGAAGACTCAAGGGAGTCAGCTCTTCAAAGGGGTGCAGCTCGGTCAGTCTGTATTTTGTCAGGGTGTCAGCAATATTGAGACAAAGCTTACAGAACAGAGGTTATCCTAGAGGCTTCTAGCAAACTGCCTACTCTGAGTACCAATGGAGGTCTCAGAATTGCAAGTTATGGGCCCACCCTCTAGGGTGCCCATATTCAATAGGATTGGGTTCATCTATTGGGAGAGTATGATGATGGGAGCCCTATGTGAGAAAAGATTTTGGGGAATAGTGAGTGGGCGAGTAAAGCGCCTATCCGTTCTTGCTATTCCTCCAGGGTTTGGAGGAAGTAGATTTGGTAGGAAACTAGATCCACCATCATCAAAGGAATCAAAAGACGGAAAAAGCATCGTGATGGAAAAAAGGAAAGAAAAAGAGAAAACCACAGTTGTAGCAACCGGATCGGCTTTCATGTCTCCTCTTCCGAGGAATGAGGAGAATGATATCGATACCTAGGACTACAACAACATAGTAGCCAAGCATTTTGTCCTCCGTCATCTCACATAAGGACTCACAAGCCCTCATTTGCAGGTGGAAAGGGCATCTGATCTGTGGGGTGCGCTTATAGAGATGTACCGTAGCGGTACTATTCAGAAACAAAAGCTAGCAAACCAAAGGATCAATGGATACTTTCACAAAGGAGAGAAGATGCTCGATTTCTGTAATGAGCTGGCTATACTCTTCATGGAGTTAGAGTGTGCCGGAAAAATAGAAACCGAGAAGGCAAAGGTACACTGCTTACTCATGAAACTACACGATGAGTATGAGAACATTGTAAACCGGGTAGAAGATCTGCCGAACTCCTGGTGGATATAGAATTCCGTAGTTGGTATGATTCTTGTCCGGGAGAATACAATCGAGATCCAGAGGGGAGTTAAGAATGGACAAGCCTTGGCGGCTGGAGCAAGTTGGAGAAACAAAGATTCACGGAAACCCCTTGGAAGTCATGGAGTGGAAGACCTGAAAAAACCAATCTGATGAATCCGGAACAAGGGAACTAAAGGGGCTCTGTCATTTCTGTAAGAAACCCGGGCATTACATGGCACAATGTACCAAACTGACCGAGCTTCGGATAAAGGAGGGGCAGACCCGGGGTCACACACGAGAGAAGAAAAATGCACTTATCACACAGGTACTCGAGAAGGAATCCGATGAGGAGGACGACGAACTTCTTTAGGATGAGGAGCCAGAGGCAAAGACAGAAGTCGAAATCCCACGAAAGCAGAAATGTGCTTTCAGTGGACTGAAAGGTGAAAGAGGTTTTATTGTGGATTCAAGTGCATCCATGCACATGTGCAAGGATAAGCATTTGTTTACTAAGCTGAGAAAGATCCCTACAGTAGAGATTGAATATGGGGATGGGAGGGTAGTGACCACTACTTATGTAGGATCGGCAGATCTGAAAGTCGTAGTGGAGGGAAAAACCTCAATAGTTACGTTCTCCAATGTATTGTTTATGTAGAAATTAATGATCCATTTAAAGAATTTTCTAGGTCTAAATAGAAATATAGAAAGAAGCCGAGGCAGTCTACCTCTAACTTCTCTCCCAAACTCTCAAACTTGTGGCAGTCACTAAGAAATTGGAGAGGGAGCTAGAGCCATGGCTACCTAGGTAAACCAGAAGTTTACGGGATTATATATTAGTTAGGGGTTTTATTACTAAAAAGATATAATGCCGGCTACAAGATTTGATCCTTATACCTACTTGTCGGCAGGCAGCCGGTAGACAGTAGCCTTAGCCGTTAAGTCTTCATCGAATGTTACGTAATATAGGGTATGATATTTAATTAAATGTTATTGAGTAGGAAAATTCATTTAACTATAACTGATTACGGGAGACATAGATCTATAATTGTAAAAGTACAGATAGCGGTACAGATAAGAAACCAATACCACGCATTTGTTTCTTTATAGAAAAGAATATCGCACATGTATTTATTACGGCTACGATTAAATATAAATTTAATCAGACAGCCTGAATTAACCCCGAGATCGCGAAAGAGGATTTCGGCGGTTTATGGACATCGCCACATCGGATGACATGTGGCGGAATAACATTGGATCGCGGCATCTCCGAGGATTACGGAAACGAATTCGGACATACCACGTGTCCACATTTAGGCCATGTCGTACGATATTCGTACAGAAAGTACACCGACAGCTGTACTTTTGTGTACGGAGCTCCATTCTGATTGGCTCCGTACATCAGTAGATAGAGTCTGTGAGAGAGATAGGACTTACAAAAATTAGGAGATAGGACCCTCTCTCCTAGGGAGCTCCTGTACAAAATGTCAACTTTGACCCTCCATAACTTACTGCTCAGGGGAGCAAATTCAGAGATTCTTTTTGTTATCGACTCACGGGAGTCTTGCCTTCACAGGGGTGAAGTTGGTCAGAGTTATTGTCTACCAAGGTGGTATTTGTTTTTGTTGAAACACAAAGGGGTCATGGTTATCCTAGAGGCTTCTTGGAAGCTGTCCACTCTGAGGACTTATGGAGGTCTCAGAGTTTCACGTTATGGGCCCACCCTCTAGGGTACCAATCTTTAATGGAACTGGCTTCATATACTGGGAAAGTATGATGATAGGAGCTCTATGCGAAAAAAGGTTTTGGGGGATAGTGAGTGGACGGTTGGGGCGTCCATCAAGTCTTGGAATTCCTCCAGGGTTTGGAGGAAGCAGATTCACCAAGAAAGAGGATCCACCTTCAACGAGGAAACAAAAGAAGGAGAGGTGGCGGACAAAGGAAAAGAGAAGGAGGCGACCACACCAATAGCAACTAGTTCGGCATTCATGTCACCTATTCCGAGGAACGAGGAGAATGATACTGAAACCTGGGACTTCAACAATATGGCGGCAAAGCACTTCATCCTACGCCATCTCACTCAAGGACTTGCATGTCCTCATTTGCAGGTAGAAAGGGCATCCGATCTTTGGATGGCTCTCATAGAGATGTACCGAAGTGGTACGATTTAGCAACAACAGTTGGCTGATCAGAAAGTTAAGGAGTATGTATACAAAGGGGGGAAGATGTTGGATTTTTGCAATGAGCTTGCTACACTCTTCATGGAGCTAGAGAGTGCGGGAAAAGATTTTAGTGAAAAAGAAAAGGTAAACTGTTTACTAATGAAGTTACCTGATGAGTTCGAGAACATAGTCAACCGTGTGCAGGACTTGCCGGACTCAAGGTGGATATGGAACTCATTTGTAGGGATGATTCTCGTTCGGGAGAATACGATTGAAATCCGAAGGGGAGGAAAGAGTGGCCAAGCCTTGGCAAATGCGACCGATTGGAGAAACAATGATTCCCCGAAACTGGTCGCAAACTTTGGGGGGAGGGAGCAGAAAAATCAGACCGACGAGTTTGGACCAAGGGCTCCCAAAGGTTTATGTCATTTTTGTAAGAAACCTGGGCACTATATGGCAGAGTGCACTAAACTAACCAAGCTTCGATTAAAGGAGGGGCGGACCGGTGGTATCCCGAGGGGAAAGAAAAAGGCCCTTGTGACACAGGTACATGAGGCGGAATCCGAGGACGAGGACGATAAGCTCCTTTTATATGAGGAGTTGGAGGCGAAAAATGAGGTCGAAATTCCACGAAGGCAGAAATGTGCTTACGGTGGATTGAAAGGTGAAGCAGGTTGGATTGTAGATTCAGGTGCCTCCATGCACATGTGTAAGGATAGGCACCTGTTCACTAAAATAAGAAAGATTCCCACCGTAGAGATAGAGTACGGGGATGGGAGGATAGTCACCACTACTCTTGTAGGATCGGTAGATTTAAAAGTGTTAGTAGAAGGAAAGATATCCATAGTAACATTCTTCGATGTATTGTTTATTCCGGAGCTGAACAAAAACCTCATCTCTACATCCGTATTAGATGATAAGGGTTTTTTTACTAGCACTAGGGAAGGAGTCTTTACTGCTAGTTTTGAGGAGGATGTCTAGTTCATTGCTAAGAAAGGTAGCCATGGGATGTTTAGGTTGGTTTTAAGTAATGAAAAGAAGAAACTTTATTATGCTGGTGTTCATGATATTATGATGTGGCATAAGAGGCTTGGGCATGTGAATCTAGACAAGTTGAGAGAGATAAAAAAAATGGGAGTGGTGGAAGGGATTAAGTTTAGTGAGAATGATAATATAAGTGATTGTAGTGGATGTGCTCAAGGTAAAACACATAGATTACCCTTTCCTAAAACAGCCACCTATAAGGGAGAAAAAATTCTAGATCTAGTACACACAGATATTTGGGGACCGGCTAAAGTGCCCTCACCAGGGGGAAGAGATTTATGATGATTATCATTGATGATTGGTCTTGGTATTCCCGAGTGTATTTTTTGAAAAACAAGTCCGAAGCTCAGGATTGTTTTAGACAATATAAAGCATGGAGCGAAAAACTCCATGAAACGCCAATCAAGAGAATAAAGAGTGACAATGGTGGAGAGTATACTTCTAACCAGTTTGGGGATTTTCTGAGGGAAGATGGGGTCCAACACCAAAAGACAGTTCCACAAAACCCGGAACAGAATGGGGTAGCTGAAAGGTTAAATAGAACACTAAGTGATAGTGCTAGAAATATGTTGTCAGATAAGAAGATAGGAAAAAGGTTTTGGGCAGAAGCAATGAACTGTGCTAATTACCTCAAAAATAGAGTTTTTACTTCAGCTATAAAAGATCAAACACCTTATGAGAGATGGACAGGTCGGAAACCAGGCATATCTCACTTAAAGGTTTTCGGCAGTCAAGTATTCAGTCATGATACAGATCGGTCTAATTCGAAGCTAAATCCTAAAAGAAAACCGAGATACTTATTAGGATATAATGAGGATGTTAAAGGATATAGAGTTTATGATCTAAAAAGGGAAGATATAATCTTAGTAAAGCATCTAGTAGTTATGGATGAAGGAAAGTCTGTGGATCCCTTCAAATTTACAAAGTCACTAAAAATCAGATTTGAGTCAGAAAATTCCGATGACTTTGAGCTTCCTAACTATCCAGGTTTTAGAGAAGATGACATTCTGGTAGGTACAAATCAGACCAAAAAGGACTCCGCTGTGGAAACTCCATTGACAATTCCACCCGAAGCGGAAGACGTTGTGGAAATTGATTCGGAATCAAGGGATAGGGGAGAAGTCGAGTTTGTTCGAAAGAATCCACGAGAACCATCTATTCTGGCCTCAGATTTTGAGGGGGGAAGGAGAAGTAGCAAAAGACTACAAGAAAAATAGGTTAATAACAAGGTAACAAAACTATCTCATCAAGATGAACCTCAAACTTATGGAGAGGCGATGACTTGTCCAGAAAGAAACCGGTGGAAGACAGACATCAATGAGGAGATGGCCTCAATTATGGCAGCCGATACTTGGGAGCTAGTGGATTGTCCACCTAACCGAAAACCAATCGGTTGTAAGTGGGTTTTCAAATTAAAACTGAACCCAGATAACACAATCGAGCGCTACAAGGCTCTATTAGTGGCAAAGGGATTTACACAAAAAGAGGGAATTGACTACAAGGAAACCTTTGCCCCGGTGGTCAGATTTCCCACAGTCCGCATACTTCTCAGCCTGGCAGCAGCGGAAGACATGGAAGTGCACCAGATGGACATCAAGACAGCCTTTTTGCATGGAGAATTGGAAGAGGAGATCTTCATGCGACAACCCGAAGGAATTGTGGAGGAAGGAGAGGAGAGTAAAGTATGCCGGCTGATTAAATCTCTTGATGGTTTGAAACAGGCGCCTCGACAGTGAAATAAGAAGCTTGATGAGTTTCTTACCGGTCTGGGATATATCCCGATCAGCTCACATCACTCAATCTATGTTTTCGAAGATGAGGAAGGTTTTATATTTATTGCAATTTATGTTGATGATTTGATTGTCTTAAGTAAATCAATGGAAAAAATTAATAAACTGAAAACCGATCTTAAAGGGAGATTTGAAATGAAGGATATGGGGGGAGCAAAATATATTTTGGGAATTCAAGTAGAGAGAGACGGAAAAAGAAAAATTATAAGATTGACTCAAAAAGAAGCAATAGGGAACATGCTTGAAAAATTTCAAATGGATAAAGCTAATAGTTGTACAACTCCAATAGAGTTGAAGAAGGGAAGTGAGGGGAGTGAGGAAGAAGGAGTCATAGTCTTAGACGAGGATTTATCTCCTAAAGAACAGAAGTTCATGCAGACTATTCCTTACAAGCAAGTAGTGGGAAGTCTAATCTATTTTATGAATTGTACCCGGCCGGATTTAGCTGCAGCTGTAGGAGTGCTGAGTAGAAGTCTAAATGCTCCCACTAAGAGGGAGTGGGAGGCAGCTAAGAGAGTCCTCAGATATTTGATACGGACTAGGGATCTATGGTTGCATTTGGGTGGCGAGAATACTGATATCACTACTTGGAGTGATGGAAGTTATGGTGATGCTCCGATGAGGAGATGCACTTCTAGATATGTATTATATGTGGGTAATGGGGTTTGCTGTTGGAGTAGCAAACAGCAAAAGGTTATTGCTCAGTCCACCATAGAGGCTGAGTATATGGCCTCTTGCTCTGCTGTAAAAGAATTGATGTGGGTCAAGTCTTTGCTTGGTGAGCTTGGTCACCTTAAGAGTGTGTGCAGAAAATATTTTGTGATAATTAGGCAGCAATCGCTATTTGTGCCAATCCTAAACATCATTTTAAAGCCAAACACATGGACATCAGACTCAGATTTGTTAGAGAGAAAGTAGAAACAAAATAATCAGTTTAGAGTATCGATCAGATAGTGAGATGGTAGTAGATATGATGACCAAACCTGTGCCTTCCCCTAAGCTAATTTTCTGCAGGGAGAAGTGTGGTCTAAAATTAAAGGTTGACTAGAAAATAAGGGGAGTGCAGAAATTAATGATCCATTTAAAGTATTTTCTAGGTCTAAATAGAAATATAGAAAGAAGCCGAGGCAGTCTACCTCTAACTTCTCTCCCCAACTCTCAAACTTGTCGCCGTCACTGAAAAATTGGAGAGGGAGCTAGTGCCATGGCTACCTAGGCTATCCAGAAGTTTACAGTGTTATATATTAGTAAGGGGTTTTATTACTAAAAAGATATGGTGCCGGCAACAAGATTTGATCCTTGTACCTACTGGCCGGCAGGGAGCCGGTAGACGGTAGCCTTAGTCGTTAAGTCTTCATCGAATGTTACGTAATATAGGGTATGATATTTAATTAAATGTTATTGAGTAGGAAAATTCATTTAACTATAACTCATTACGAGAGACATAAATCCATAATTGTAAAAGTACGGATAGCGGTACGGATAAGAATCCAATACCGCGCATTTGTTTCTTTATAGAAAAGAATATCGCACATGTATTTATTACGGCTACGATTAAATATAAATTTAATCAGACGGTCGGAATTAACCCCGAGATCGCGGAAGAGGATTTCGGCGGTTTATAGACATCGCCACATCGGATGACACGTGGCGGAATAACATTGGATCTCAACATCTTTGAGGATTACGGGAACGAATCCGGACATACCACGTGTCGACATTTAAGCCATGTCGTACAATGTTCGTACAGAAAGTACACCGGCAGCTGTACTTTTGTGTACGGAGCTGCATTCTGATTGGCTCCGTACATCAGTAGATAGAGTCTGTGAGAGAGATACGACTTAGAAAAATTAGGAGATAGGACCCTCTCTCCCAGAGAGCTTCTGTACAAAAGGTCAACTTTGACCCTTCATAACTTACTGCTATGGGGAACAAATTCGGAGATTCTTTTTGCTATTGACTCAGGGGAATTTTTCCTTCACAAGGGTGAAGTTGGTCAGAGTTATTGTCTGCCAGGGTTGTAGTTGTTTTTGCTGAAACACAAAGGGGTCAGTGTTATCATAAAGGCTTCTTGGAAGATGTCCACTCTGAGGACTTATGGAGGTCTCAGAGTTTTAGTTTATTCCGAAGTTAAACAAAAATCTTATCTCTACATCTCTAATAGATGATAAAGGATTTGAAACTAGCACCAGAAAAGGAGTCTTTACAGCTAGCTTTGAGGAAGATGTGTATTTCACTGCTGAAAAAGGTAACCAAAGAATGTTCAGGCTTCCTCTAAGTAATGAAAAACTCAAACTTTACTATGCTGGTGTCAATGATATTATGTTGTGGCATAAGAGACTTGGGCATGTGAATCTAGAAAAGTTAAAAGAAATGAAAAAGTTGGGAGTAGTTGAAGGGATACGCTTTGGGGAAAATGATAATGTGAGTGATTGCAGTGGGTGTGCTCAAGGTAAAGCACATAGATTACCATTCCCAAAGGAAGCAACTTATAAAGGAGAAAAAGTTCTTGATTTGGTACACACGGACATTTGGGAACCGGCGAGAATACCATCACCCAGAGGCAAAATATTTATGCTAACCATCACTCATATTTGGTCTCGGTACTCACGGGTATACTTTCTGAAAAACAAATCAGAAACTCCATAATATTTCAAACAATATAAGACATGGGCCGAGAATCTTCACGAGACCTCAATAAAGAGAGTAAGAAGTGACAATAAAGGGGAATATACCTCCAATCAGTTTGAGGAGTTCTTAAGGGAGGATGGTGTTCAACATTAAAAGATAGTTCCAGAAAACCCGGAATCGAATGGTGTTGCCGGGAGATTGAATAGGACACTAAATGATAGTGCCCGAAGTATGTTGTCAGATAAAAGGATAGGAAAAAGATTTTGGGCCGAAGCTATGAACTGTGGTAATTATTTGAGAAACATAATTCTAACTTCGGCGGTGAAAGGCTAAACTCCATATGAGAAATGGACCGGCCGAAAACCAGATCTATCTCACTTGAAGGTTTTCGGTAGTAAAGTCTTCAGTTTAGATACAGATAAATCAAACTGGAAACTATATCCTAAAGGGAAACCCGGATACTTGCTAGGATATGATGAGGATGTTAAAGGGTATTCAGTGTATGATCTAAAGAGGGAAGATATAATTTTAGTAAAACATGTGGTAGCTACGGATGGAGGGAAGTCGACAAATCCCTTTAAATCCTCAAAATCAGTCAGAATCAGAGTTGAGTCAGACAATTCTGATGACTTTCGTCTCCCTAACTATCCGGATTTTCAAAAAGACGATACTCTTGCGGGTTCGGATGATATCCTTGCAAATTCAAAACAGACAGAGAAAGAATTGAACTTGGAAACACCAATGACACAAGCGGAAGACGTGGTGGAAACGGACATGGATCCGAGGGACAGGGGAGAAGCCATGGTGAATCGAAAGAATCCACAGAATCATCTATTCCAGCCGCATATTTTGAGGGAGGGAGAAGAAGCAGCAAAAGGCTTCAAGAGAAACAAGTTAACAACAAGGTAACTAAATTGTCTCACCCGGACGAACCTCAAACATATGAAGTGGCAATGAACTGTCCGGAAAGAAACCGGTGGAAGACGGCCATCAATGAAGAGATGGCCTTAATCATGGCGCCTGACACATGGGAGTTGGTGGACTGTCCACCCAATAGAAAACCTATTGGATGTAAGTGGGTTTTCAAACTAAAACTGAATCTGGACAATACTATTGAGCGCTATAAGGCCCGGTTAGTGGCGAAAGGTTTAACTCAGAAAAATGGAATAGACTACGAAGAAACCTTCGGTCCGGTCGTCACATTTCCCTCGATCCGAATACTTCTCAGTCTGGCAGCTGTAGAAGACATGGAAGTACACTAGATGGACATAAAGACAGCTTTTCTACATGGAGAACTAGAGGAGGAGATCTTCATGCGACAGCCGGAAGGATTCGTAGAAAAGGGAGAGGAAAGTAAGCTATGCCGGCGGATCAGATCTCACTATGGTTTGAAACAGGCGCCTAGACAATGGAACAAGAAACTTGATGAGTTCCTTACCAGTCTTAGATACATCCGCATCAGTTCGAATCATTCAATTTATGTTTTTGAAGATGAGGAAGGTGCCATCTTTATTGCAATTTATGTTGAAGATCTTCTTGTTCTGAGTAAGTCGTCAAAGAAAATTAACAAACTAAAAACATATCTAAAGGGAAGATTCGAAATGAAGGATATGGGGGAGGCTAGATATATTTTGGGAATACAAGTAGAGAGAGATAGGAAAAAGAGGATAATTAGACTAACTCAAAAAGAGGCAATTGGAAACATGATGGAAAAATTTCAGATGAACAAAGCAAACATTTGCACGACTCCCATTGATTTAAAGAAATGAAGTCAGGGGAGTGAGGAAGGAGACATCATAATTCTAGATGATGAACTAGGTCCAGAAGAAAGGAAGTATATGCAGACTATTCCCTACAGACAGGTAGTGGGCAGTCTGATATATTTTATGAATTATACCAGACCGGATTTGACAGCAGCTGTAGGAGTGCTAAGTAGGAGTCTGAATGCTTCTACCAAAAGGGATTAGGAAGCAGCAAAAAGGATCCTCAGATATCTCATAGGAACCAGGTGTTGATATTTGAGTATTTTATATGTCTGTATTAGGATAGAAAAAGAGCTGAGGCGGTCTGCCTCTAACTCCCCTTTCCAAGCCCCCATACTTGTCGTAGTCACTCAAGGCTGGATAGGGAGCTAGAGCCATGGTTGCCTAGGCTCTCTAGAGAAGACAAGGGATAAATTATGTAGTCTTACCAAAATTTAGTTGACGGACCCAGGAATTGATCCTGGTACCTACCGTCCATCAATCCGCGTTAGCCGTTAGCTCTAGCCGTTATGTCTAGAACAGATATTACGAATATAGGGTTTGACAAATATATAAATCGTTATATGTAGATTAATCCGTTTAACGGCTAATAGATACTTAGTACATAGATACAGTTTAATTTAGTACGAAGTACGGAATAAGGGCAGAACGGATACCGCGCATTTGTTTCGATAGCGAAACAAATACCGCGCATTTGTTTCGACAGCGAAAAAAATACCGCGCATTTGTTTCGATAGCGAAACAAATACCGCGCGTCGAATTTCAGCGGCTACGATTATAGCCGGTCTTGATCGGACGGCCACGATAGGCGTCGCGATCACGGAAAAGGCATTTTTGGCGTTTTACGGTCTTTGTCACGTCATGTGACACGTGGCGTGATAACATTGGACTACGGGAATTCCGGAGATTACAGGAACTAATCCTGATTTGACACGTGTCGACATTTTGGCCATGTCGTACAATGGCCGTACAGAAAGTACACCGGCACCTGTACTTTTCTGTACGACACAGTAATTTGATTGGTGCCGTACTTCAGTAGATAGAGTTTTAGAGAGGGTATAGGACTTAGAAAATTTTGGGTAGGCAGCTGCCTCTCCTAGAGAGCACCCTGTATAAATGGCAAACTTTGGCCAGCCATAACTATCAATTTACTTGACCATTTTCAGTGATTCTTTTTGCTGCAGACTCAGGGGAGTCTAGGCTACACAGGGGTGTAGTCGGTCAGAGTTTTTGTCTGCCAGGGTGGCTGTATTTCTAAGGGAAAGTCAAAGTGGGTGAATGTGTCCAAATCTCATATTCTAACTTTGCATTCTGTGGTGGAACTGAGCACACAGAAAGTGTTATTTCACAGGGGTGAATCTATATTGGGGTTCTGACTGTAAAGGGGTCAGTCACTTGGGTTTATATTAACTTGGAGTCGGCACTATCTAGATTAGCTTCTTTTGGATCTGCATACTCTGAGGGCCAATGGAGGTCTCAGAGTTTCAGGTTATGGGCCCACCATCTAGGGTGCCTATGTTTGATGGAACAGGCTTCACGTATTGGGCGTTTACAATGGAGGGATTGCTTTTCGAGAAGCACTTATGGGGAATTGTTGCGGGACAAGTGAGATGTCCGCCACCTAGCTTTGGAGGAGCTTACTACGGAGAATCATCTGAGACTGTCCAGAATATCACCCGGAGTTCAGATGCAACGGAAGGTGAAGGGAAAAACCTTTCCGTGGATGGGGAAATAGGGGAGAAGGAAAAAGGGACACCTATGGTGAGGGGAGCTAGGCTCTCAGCTATGGTACCACTTGTAAGGATTAAAACTGAAGAAAATGACAGGAAAATATGGGAATACAAAAACACTATAGCAAAACATCTCATACTTAGATATGTGTCTAAGTCGATAGCTATCACTCTTTTAAGTCTAACCAAGTCTTCGGAGATATGGGAAGCACTAACTCAGATTTATAAGAGTGAGACTATTCAGAGGCTGCAATTAGTAAAACAAGAAATAGATGCCTACGTTTATAAAGGCGGTAGCATGATAGAGTTTTGTAATGATATTGCTGCGTTATATGTTGAGCTTACTAGTGCGGGATATGTAGAATCTGAGGAGAGTAAGATTAATACACTAATTATGAAATTCCCAGATGAGTACGAAAACATAATTTGTCGTATGCAGGCAATGGATGGCTCCTCATGGACTTGGAGCTTTACCATGGGGATAATTCTTGTGAGGGAAAGCACTTTGGAGCTTCGTAGGGGAAAGGACAAGGTCAATGCATTTTCAGCTGGTGGTGATTGGCGGAATCGTGATGAGAGGAACGGCGGTGACGAGCGAAAGCGTGATGAGAAGAACGGTGGTGACGAGTGGAAGCGTGATGAGAGAAAGAAAGACAAAGGTAAACCTTATCGGAACTTTGGTGGAAAGAGAGGGAGAGGAAAAGGCACGGGAGCTTTGAAAATAGGGGTTTGCTTCTTTTGTAGGGAACCGGGTCATTATATGGAGGAATGCCCTTGTTTGGAAAAACTTAGAAGTTGGAATGTGGATGAGGAGGACGAAGAGGAAGAGGAGAAAGAGGATGAAGAAAAATTGGAGCTTCTTCACATCGGTAGAATGGGGAAGAGAGAAAAGTAAACAGAAATAGGACGAAGGCAACAGTGTGCTTTTGGAGGTATAAGGGAAGTAAAGAGAGAGGAGATACTTGAAGAAGTTCAAAATATTGAGGATAGTTTCATAAATATTTTGGAAACAGAAAACTGGTCGGAAAGGGAGACTTCAACGGATTCCGAGGAAAGGGGAGAATTAATTCTAGAGGGGGTTTTAAAAGATAGGGGAGAAGAGAAATATTTATTGGGAATTAAAATAGAAAGTGATAGTGGAAAGAATTCCATGGGAGACAGTGAGGGAAGTTCAGAAAATGGGGTAATTATCATGGATAAAAATATGATTACGGAAGATGTAGATCTTATGAGGAACTTAGTGGGGACTAGTGGTTTTTGGGAATATTTGGAGGTGGATGGATTTGACATCACTACTTGGTGTGATATCTCTTGTGAAGATGTGCCTGTAAAAGGGTTATCATCCGGGTATGTGTTGAAGGTTGGGGATGGGGCTGGTTGTTTGAATTTCAAGAGGGAAAGTGGATTTAGTGTGGATGGAAAAGGGAAGAGGTGGATAAAATCTTTGCTCGGGTTTAAGAAAAATGGGATGTTAAATAAAATATGTGATACAATTATCATTTCAGTTCATTTTATCCACTGTGTTAAATACTTAAGTTTTATGAAAGGAAAAGGAAAAAGGAAAAAGAAAAGAAAAAGGGGAGGGGGTGTTTGTTTACTTGTTTGTGGAAGTTAAAAGAAAAATAGACTAGAAAATAAGGGGAGTGTTGATATTTGAGTATTTTATAGGTCTGTATTAGGATAGAAAAAGAGCTGAGGCGGTCTGCCTCTAACTCCCCTTTCCAAGCCCCCATACTTGTCGTAGTCACTGAAGGCTGGATAAGGAGCTAGAGCCATGGCTGCCTAGGCTCTCTAGAGAAGACAAGGGATAAATTATCTAGTCTTACCAAAAGTTAGTTGACGGACCCAGGAATTGATCCTGGTACCTACCGTCCATCAATCCGCGTTAGCCATTAGCTCTAGCCGTTATGTCTAGAACAGATATTACGAATATAGGGTTTGACAAATATATAAATCGTTATATGTAGATTAATCCGTTTAACGGCTAATAGATACTTAGTACATAGATACAGTTTAATTTAGTACGAAGTACGGAATAAGGGCAGAACGGATACCGCGCATTTGTTTCGATAGCGAAACAAATACCGCACATTTGTTTCGACAGCGAAACAAATACCGCGCATTTGTTTCGATAGCGAAACAAATACCGCGCGTCGAATTTCAGCGGCTACGATTATAGCCGGTCTTGATCGGACGGCCACGATAGGTGCCGCGATCACGGAAAAGGCATTTTTGGCGTTTTACGGTCTTTGTCACGTCATGTGACATGTGGCGTGATAACATTGGACTACGGGAATTCCGGAGATTACAGGAACTAATCCTGATTTGACACGTGTCGACATTTTGGCCATGTCGTACAATGGCCGTACAGAAAGTACACCGGCACCTGTACTTTTCTGTACGACACAGTAATTTGATTGGTGCCGTACTTCAGTAGATAGAGTTTTAGAGAGGGTATAGGACTTAGAAAATTTTGGGTAGGCAGCTGCCTCTCCTAGAGAGCACCCTGTATAAATGGCAAACTTTGGCCAGCCATAACTATCAATTTACTTGACCATTTTCAGTGATTCTTTTTGCTGCGGACTTAGGGGAGTCTAGGCTACACAGGGGTGTAGTCGGTCAGAGTTTTTGTCTGCCACGGTGGCTGCATTTCTAAGGGAAAGTCAAAGTGGGTGAATGTGTCCAAATCTCATATTCTAACTTTGCATTCTGTGGTGGAACTGAGCACACAGAAAGTGTTATTTCACAGGGGTGAATCTATATTGGGGTTCTGACTGTTAAGGGGTCAGTCACTTGGGTTTATATTAACTTGGAGTCGGCACTATCTAGATTAGCTTCTTTTGGATCTGCATACTCTGAGGGCCAATGGAGGTCTCAGAGTTCACTAGGGATTTATGGTTGCATCTGGGTGGGGAAAACACTGACATCACCACTTAGAGTGATGCCAGCTATGGGGATGCTCCGATGAGAAGATGTACATCTGTATATGTGTTGTATGTGGGGAATGGTGCTTGTTGGTGGAGCAGTAAGCAGCAAAAGGTCATTACTCAGTCTACCATGGAGGCTGAGTATATGGCATCTTGCTCTACTGTGAAGGAATTGATGTGGGTCAAATCCTTGCTTGGTGAATTCGTGCATCTTAAGAGTGGAATTCAGAAAACATCATGTGATTATCAAGGAGCAATTGCAATTGCTGCTAATTCCAAACATCATTTTAAAGCAAAACACATGGACATCAGATTTAGCTTTGTTAGAGAAAAGGTGGAAAACAAAATAATAAGTCTAGAATACAAACCAGACAGTGAGATGGTAGCAGACATGATGACTAAGCCTGTACCTTCTCCTAAATTAATTTTTTGCAGAGATAGATGTGGACTTAAAATTAAAAGTGACTAGAAAATAATGGGGTGTTGAAATTAAAGGTATTTTCTAGGTTATTTAAATGATTTAAGTAGGAGCAGGAAAAATCAGAGGCAGTTTGCTTCTACCTTCTCTCTCTCTAGCCCTCATATTTGTCTAGTCACTGAAGGCAGGAGAGGAAGCTAGAGCCATGGTTGCGTATGCTCCTTCTAGAGTCAAAAGGCATATCCTTGGTAAACTTGCTAAAAGGATTGACAGACCCAGAATTTGATCCTGGTAACTACCATCTGTCAAAGTAGCCGTTAGTCTTACCCTATAGTCTACGACCAGTGCTCAAGTATATAGGGTACGATAGCAACTTAAAGATGACGAAATACAGAAGTTCGATTTATTGACAAACGGACCACAATCACACAAACACAGTTAAATAAAATTACACCGGAAATGTACTACTTGTATTTTAACGGCTATAAATTAAGGGCGACATCAATCTAACGACGGAGAAAGTAGCCGGCATCGCGGAATGGTCGATTTGGCGGTTTGCATTTATAACCACAATAGGTGACACGTGACAACATGACATTGGATGACGGCATGTCCGAGACATACTATGGCAAACCCGGATATGGCAAGCGTCGTCTTTTTGGACATGCCGTACAATGGCCGTACAGAAAGTACTCCGGACCAAGTACCTTTTTGTACTGTACACTCAATTGATTGACTCCGTACATCAGTAGGAAAGGGGTTTAAGACTTATAAAATTAGAGGTAGCCGCCTCTCTCTTAGAGTGCTCTTGTATAAAAGGGTCATCTCTGACCATTGATAATTAACTGCTCAGGGGAGCAAATTCAAGGAAACTTTTTGTGGCAGACTCAGGGGAGTCAGCTCTTCAAAGGTGTCCAGCTCGGTCAGTCTGTATTTCGTCAGGGTGTCATCAATATTCAGACAAAGCTTACAGAACTGAGGTTATCCCAGAGGCTTCTAGCAAGTTGCCAACTCTGGATACCAATGGAGGTCTCAAAATTGCAGTCCTTAGATAAAATTAACAAACTAAAATAGGATCTTACAAGCCGCTTTGACATGAAAGATCTCGGCGAAGCAATATACATTTTGGGAATTTAAATGGAGAGAGATAGAGGGAATAAGATTATAAAACTCACTCAAAAAGAAGTAATTGGTAATATGCTACAAAAAATTCAAATGGAGAAAGCAAACGGATCTACTACTCCCATGGATTTGAAGAAAGTGTGTGAGGGGAGTGAGAAGGGAGGAATATTGATCATTAATGATTAGATAGATGAGATAGAAAGAAGATTTATGGAAAATATCCCTTATCGGCAGATTGTAGGCAGTTTAATATATTTTATGAATTGTACCCTGTCGGATATAGCTGAAGTTGTAGGAGTCCTCAGCAAGAGTCTAAATGAACCAAGAAATGGAGACTGGAAGGCTGCCAAAAGGGTGATGAGGTATCTGGTGGGGACAAGGAAATTGTGGTTGCATTTGGGAGGGGAGCACACTGACATCTCAACCTGGAGTGATGCCTGTTAGGGAGATGTGCCTTTAAGGCGGTGTACGACTAGATATGTGTTGCTAATTGGATCTGGTGCATGCTGTTGGAGTAGCAAGCAACAGAAAGTAGTTGCTCAATCCACTATGGAGGCAAAATACATGGCTTCATGTGTTGCCACCAAAGAATTAATGTTGGTGAAATCTCTTCTTGAAGAACTTGGGTTCATGAAGACAGGAACTCAGAATGTTTTTTGTGATAATCAAGCTGCTATCTCTATTGCAGGTAATCCAAAACATCACTTCAAAGCTAAACATATGGATATTAGACTATGCTTTGTCAAAGAGAAGGTTGAAAATAAAATCATTAAATTGGTTCATAAAACTGATAAATAAATGATTGCAGACATGATGACATAACCAGTACCTTTCCCTAAGTTGATTTATTGCAGAAAAAAACTGTGGATTAAAATTGAAAAGTGATTAAGAATTAAGGGGAGTGTTGAAAAGAGGTAATTAATAGTTCACTTCTATATTTTAGTTAGAATGTAAAGAGAGAGAAAGAGAGAACCAAAGGCACACCATGGTTGTCGCGTCATTTAGAAGGAGGCAGAATGAAATAGAAGGTATTTTACTAATTGTATCAAAATACTGCCTAAATTTGAACCGAGGTCTACAGACTGCTATCTTGACCTAAGCCTTATCCATTAAGGCACTAGTGAAACGATATACGTATTACGTTTCACGTATATTCATCTATTTATTAAACGGACTAATTTGCAGCAGACTAACAAAATCACGCATTAATCAATTCATGCATGGAAGCGAATCGAAGCCGAATAAATACAAATGATCGGACGGCCACAATTGCAACCGCCATCCGCAATAAACTTTCGGGGGCCTTTGGGGATAACGTTACGCGACGCCATGTGGCACCATACTATTGGTTACCGAAGAATATGGGTGGAGGAACCATGGCTCCCGTTTTGACAAACGTCACTTTGAAAGCCATGTCGTACAATAGCCATACAATAAGAACATCACCTAGTGTACCTTCTTGTACAATATAATGTTTCTATTGGACTAGGGTTTAGTAGTAGGCAGTCGTAAGTAGGAAGACCAGGACTTAGTGAAATTTAGGTACCTCTCGCTAAGAGAGCTTGTAACTATAAAGGTCATCTTTGACTAGCCATAACTTACTACTCAGGGGAGCAAGTTTAGTGATTTTTTTTGCGTTTGTCTCAAGGGAGTCTTGTCCTCACAGGGGTGAGAGTGGTCAGAATATTTGTGTTCCTGGGCAGTGCTTATTTAGCGGGAAATTAATAGGGGCAAATATTATCCTAGAGGCTTTACATAGGCTGCTCATTCTTTGGGTCAATGGAGACCACAGAATTGCAAAGTGAACGCCAATCATTTCACCCTTCCCTGAAAATAGGTCAACTGTACTTATCCAATCTTGTATCGATTCCATCAATTTTTTCAGTCAATTGAAAAACGCGCGCTTTTGAAAGTGGCGAGCCGCTTATCCAGTTTCTACATATGCGGCGGTCAAACGAACCAAGCGTCGAACGACCTGAGGGCGCCTTGAATGAGTCGCATTTTTTCTGTCGTTAGCGCCATAACTAGGCGCGCGTGAGCTTTGTCGTCCTTGACTTTCCATTCCGCGATTTCTTGAGTTTTGGTGGTTTTAGCCGCCGCATCATCAGTAGTATTAATGACTGGTGGTTTAGATGCGCCAATGAAAGATCCCAAATTTTCTTTAACTTAAAAAAATGCATGGCAGAAAAAGACCAATCATAGGAATTTGAACCATCAAACTTCTGGATATTATTGGAAGTTATGTGGTTTGGCCTATAACCTATAGCAAAAGGATTATTGGACGCCATAGTAAAATACAAAATAGTCAAAGCATTTGGGAATTGTGTGATCGAGTTGATGATTTCATTATGAAACGAGATCCTTTTATACAAAGTGAAAAATTGCTAATTACTGTTGATAGTACTGTACTACGCTACACAAAGTAGATTTGGGCGGCTACACAAAGACCAAATCTATTAGACAAGGTTGACCAACGAAAAGAAAAAGGAAGAATAAGACCCAAAGTACAATTACAAGACCGCACTTGAATAAGTGGACTACGGTCTTGTTCACGTAGGACAAAAGAGACTAAAGTGTACGAGACCGCATTTGAATAAGTGGAGTACGGTGATGTGGACTGTAGAAATTAAAGGCTATTTTAGTATTTTCTAGGATTTGTAAAATGCAGAAAAGAAGCACTGCCTCTAACTCCTCTCTCCAACTCCCAAACTTGTCGCGGTCATTGAAAGTTAGAGAGGGAGATAGAGCCATGGCCGCCTATGCTATCCAGACGGGGACCGACATTAGATTGGTAGATTTACCAAAATAGTTATTGACGGACCCGAGATTTGAGCCTGGTACCTTCTGTCGGTCATAGCTGCCAGTAGCCAGAAGCCTTAGCGAATTAGACTAAAATCAAGGTTATACGATATAGGGTTTGATAATTAGATAAATATGTACACGTAGGCTATTTCATTTAACGGGATATTAGACATATAAACAGTTTGTAATGTACAGCGTATGGAATATTTGAAACGGATATAGCGCAATTTGTTTTGAAGGTGAAATAAATATCGCGCAAGTTGTCGTGCATGAGAAGCAAGCAAGCAAACATGCATCAAAACCAGCAAAGTCATGCTCACAAACATATATAACAACAAAAATAAATAAGAAATGCCAAAAAATATATACACCATGAGAAGGTATAAAGATGAAAATGACCCAAAGAGAGAAGGGAAAAAATACTCCCCTAGAGTGAAGTGAACCCAAAAATTTTGTCATCGCGAGTAAAGAGTCATACTTGCGAGAATATAATGTAAGGGCCGAACCTCTGAGGTACCGGCCAAGAAGAGAGAATGCCACGCGAAGATCAAATCGATCTCGGTAGCGAAATGCCAAATCACGCATTTCGGTATCATAAAGCATACGGAAATGGGATAAAGACATGGTATCCTTCATCCCTGAAAAGCAAAATTGCATTTTCCCCATGCCCCCCTCTGAAGAGGAAGCCATGTCGTCAAAGGAAGAATGCACTAGTGGTTCCAAATTTGGACCGACCGAAAACGGAAATGTGAGAGGATGGAAAAAGATTTACTCTGAAAAGTCTCTTTCGGTTCTATCTAGGGATGACCTAGAGGAAACTGAGGATAATGATGAGACTGTGGTCAATACTGACCGAACAGACGGAGATCTAGGGGCCGCAACCGAAACAGGTGAGTCCGTAGACTCGGAGAAACTGGAAAGATCTAACTGCGGTGGACGGAAAACTGTCCCGCCGCGGGTAGATCCGGATTGATAACGTAAGTTATCCCAATCCGTGGGCGTAAACAAACAGAAAACCCTCGATTACGACTAGGAAAGAACGGAACGGCCTAATCGAGGTGCGTCAAATGGAAGGCCAAACCACACAAGACAAGCTAACACACGAAGTCTCTATCAAGACCCGGTGGTCAGATCTACCAAGAAGCCGGAATACCAAAACCTCTACCCTGCAAACAATAGGCAAGGCCGAAGGGCCAGATCTATAAAAACAAACACAGAACTATTCAGGCACCTTTCGGTGCAGATCTACAGCGGCACAGACAGAAAATTGTCTAAACAGTGCCACCCACAGCAAGATCTATAAAAATAAAATCCAATCCAGATAATCACACGGAAACTCAAGGCCACTCACGGCCAGATAGCATGCAAGGAAAGCAAAGAAAATGCAAATGCTCAAAAAGAAAGGTTCATAATAGAACCAATCCACACCGATCCCTCTACACGAGTGTCCACACTATATCGTGACGAACCTGTACCCGCAAGGCATCGGGATACTTACAAACACTTTTAATACTCTGGTGAGTACCAAAAGTGAACCAGACTTGGTTGAAGCAAGTCGGATTTTGCAGAGTCCTCAGGAACGTGATCCGCCTCGGTTCTGAATAGTCGTACCCGGGACCACCACTAAACACCCAGGCAATTAGTATCCTGCTAGGGTATGCGTATCAGCGCTATGCCACGCTATACCCAACTATAAAGCAATGATAATTATATGTTATAATTCGTGCAAATCTAATATATATGAATATATATTTTTACTTTGCTAGGTTTTATGAATGATTAGATTTGGCAAAGGATAAAGAAAGAGAATATAAAATCCACCATAAACCAAACATCAACTAGACAGCAAAGGAAGTTGCACTAAAGGAAAGAAAGATAAGAAATATTCAGAAAAGTTCAAAATAAAACACAAAATAAGGTAAAATTGGGCAAAAAGGTTTCTCAAACCCTAATACCACGCTGCAAAAATCAAAAATCTGCGACCAAGGGATGGTAATATGCTGACCTAGGGTTAAGAATTCCAAAAAATAAACCCTAAATCCGCCCAAACCCTAAATCTGCGGCCCAAACCCTAAATCTGCGGCCAAACCCTAATTCCGCAGATTAACCCTAAAAATCTGACACAAAATCAGACCTAAATCCGCAGACTAGAAATAGAGTGGCAACAAGATAGAAAGAAAAGATTGCAAGAAAGACAGAAAAAGAACAAAACAAAATGTGTTTTTTTTTCTTTTTTTTTTAATAAAATAAAATTTATAAATTTATTTATTTTTATAATATTTTCTTCAAAGGCAAAACTGAAAGCAAAAGCAATAATGGAGAGAAAGTAGAATGAAGCTCGTAGAAAAATAAAGCAAAGTAAAAAGGAAAAAACCAACTCAAAAATAGGTGGGAGAAAATCTAGAAATGAAAAAAAAAAAATTTCTATTGAAAATAATTTAATTTTTATATTTTTTTTCCTTCGGATTTATTTTGTCACACAAAACTGAGAAGTAAAACTGAAAATGAAAGGTAAATAGGCAGGAAAATAGAAAGACAAAAACAAGAACAAAAACCGGATGTGAAAGGTAATATTTTTTTTAATGAAATAAAATTTATATTTTTAATAATTTAATATTAAAAAAATAGACTTTTAGAAAATGTGATTTTGAAAAGTGGAGCTTTTGGACAAGAATACTAAGCCACAAGGTAGCGACTAGGCTCTTGGATCTTCAACGTATTCTTTACAAGAGTTATCTCGTACGAAAGCAACGAAGCAAAATAAATAATTCCAACCAAAAACAAGGAAAACTCAAAATTCGGCCAAAATTCACCCTTCCATTCCCAACCGAAAATACAAACAACACAAAAACAAACACCCAAACCGTTCAGCTGTCCGTGGGAAGGGCAGCCGGATCCGGATGCTTCTCCACACGAACTCCAATCCACCACTTCCCAAAAATGACACAAGTTGGAGGGAAACCTTCCGGACTGGCTTTGAGCCGCGTGGATTAAAAGCGTGGGCAGAATTACAAGAGAGAATGTACGTAAACTATCTAGCCTCTACAGCTAGCTAGCAAAAGAAAGGAAGAAACTTGAGAAATCGGTGAGAGAGAGAGCAAGAGAAAAGCTCCGCCGCCAAGAGAAAATTCTTGTCCAAAAGCTAAATTCTCTAAGTCTGAGAATTAGGCTAAGGGCGTGTCCCCATGTAACCGATATTTTGAAACGTTATTTTGGAATTTAGCGCTGATTTTACGGTGTACTTTTTAAAGTGTGCCTATGTGAATCGTTACTTGCGCGTTCATTATTTTGAATATGTGGCATCTGTACACGTCGCCAATACTTGCGAAACCCAAACTGCTGACATTTGTAGGCGCCAACGATCTCGGAACAAACTGCGGACATTTGTACGCCGCAAAGAGCTCCTGACATACTGGGACAATTGTTGACGCCAACTGTCATTTGTTGACGCCCACACGTGAACGACATAAGCAATCGCCTACGTGTACAAAATGACATTTGTAGACGCCCACAAGTGGACAACATAAGCAAACGGACAAACAATTTTTTTTTCGTGTATTCTCCCAACTGCAAAAAAACAAATGAAAACTTTTGACGCGTGCAACCCAAGATTTCTATTCGTCAATAGGGTAGAATTTTGATTAAAAGCAAGTCGCGATTTGATTTCATTGCAAGTGTCAAGATGACGTGGAAGTGGGTCGCGATGATAATACTGCCAAATCGTCGTACCTTTCAAGTTCCAAGATGACGCAAACTGTATTTGAGTTTTTGCCCATTTTTCGTACGGCGTAATATTTTCAAGTAAGGAGTCCCATTTTCTGTGTAAACGACGGAAAAAAACCCTTACTTGAACACATGGGGACACGCCCTAAGTAAGGCTACGTTAGGCCTAAGCAAAATTAGCCTACGTCTAGTCTACTTCACATGCATGAAACTACTTTAGATGTTGGCCAATAGGCGACCAACATCGTCTGCCGTACGCCTGACAAAATCCACTGTCCGAGGGTAAAAACCCTCCCTAACTACATGTGCGCGCGAACCTACATGGGTTCCCGACTTAAATAAATAGATAGTGTATCGAAGCGTCGCCCGGAAATCGCGATGCGCCTCCAAACGATACTCCGCGTACATACTTCGAAATCGCGTGCATACGCACGAATCGAAGCATACCGCACGAAATAAAAGGTCTAGCACGAAATACTTGAAATCGCGTCACATCGCCCAAACGATGTTTCGCATCCAACTTTCAAAATCGTGTACCTACGCACGAAATAAAAACATATCGCACGAAATTAGTACCTTTCAACGAAAAACTGAAAATATGAATCGGAATTAAATAGCACGTGCGAACAAAAATGATGCGCGCGTGCCAAAATCGTGCGTGCATGCATAAAACCGCGCGTGCATGCATAAAACCGCGCGCGCGTGCCTTAAACTGCGCGTGCATACAAAATATCGCGCGTGCGTGCAGAATACCGCGCGTGCGTGAGAAATACTGCGCGTGCGTGAGAAATACTGCGCGTGCGTGCAGAATACCGCGCGTGCGTGCATGATAACGTGCGCGTGAGCAGCCGACACGATGCGGCATGACAAATTATTTATGACGGCTACGATTGAAATATGTTTTAATCGGACGACCGCGAAGCATGCCGAGATCGTGGAATAGTTTTTCGGCGGTTTGCGGTCAACGTCACATCGAATGACACGTGGCATAACCATATTGGAATACGACATCGTCGGGGATTATAGGAACTAATCCAAAAATGACATGTGCCGACTTGTTGGCCATGTCGTACAATGACCGTACAAAAAGTACTCCGACACCTGTACCTTTCTGTACGATACAGTATTATGATTGGTGCCGTACTTTAGTAGATAGATGTTAGGAGAGAGATAGGACTTAGAAAAATTTCATAAATTGGACCCTCTCTCCCACAGAGCTTCGGTACAAAAGGTCAACTTTGACCCATTTATAAGGGAAAGTCAAAGTGGGTGAATGTGTCCAAATCTCATATTCTAACTTTGCATTCTGTGGTGGAACTGACCACACAAAAAGTGTTATTTCACAGGGGTGAATCTATATTGGGATTGTGATTGTCAAGGGGTCAGTCATTTGGGTTTATATTAACTTGGAGTCGGCACTATCTAGATTAGCTTCTTTTGGATCTGCATACTCTGAGGGCCAATGGAGGTCTCAGAGTTTCAGTGTCATCAGACGTGGCAAAGACCGTTAACCGCCAAAAATGCCTTTTCCGTGATCACGGCGCCTATCGTGGCCGTTCGATCAAAACCGGCTATAATCCTAGCCGCTGAAATTCGACGCGCGGTATTTGTTTCGCTATCGAAACAAATGCGCGGTATTTGTTTCGCTATCAAAACAAATGCGCGGTATCCGTTCTGTCCACATACCGTACTTCGTACTAAATCAAACTGTATCTATGTACTAAGTATCTATTAGCCGTTTAACAGATTAATCTAAAAATAACGATTTATATATTTATCAAACCCTACATATCATAATATCTGTCCTAGACTTAACGGCTAGAGCTAACGGCTAATGCGGATTGACGGACGGGAGGTACTAGGATCAATTCCTGGGTCCGTCAACTAACTTTTGGTAAGTCTACCTATTTCAACCCTTGTCTTCTTTAGAGAGCCTAGGTAGCCATGGCTCTAGCTCCCTATCCAACCTTTAGTGACTACAACAAGTGTGGGGGCTTGGATAGGGGAGTTAGAGGCAGACCGCCTCTGCTCTTTTTCTATCCTAATACAGACCTAGAAAATACTCAAATATCAACATTGTACCCGTTCGGACATAGCCGCAGCTGTAGGAGTACTAAGTAGGAGTCTAAATGCTCCCACTGGAAAGATTAGGAGGCAGCTAAGAGAGTCCTTAGATATCTCATAGGAACTAGGGATCTATGGTTGCATTTGGGTGGGAACAATACTGACATCACCACTTGGAGTGATGCCACCTATGGGGATGCTCCTATGAGGAGATGCACATCTAGATATGTATTGTATGTGGGTGATGGAGCTTGCTGCTGGAGCAGCAAGCAGCAAAAGGTCATTGCCTAGTCCACCATGGAGGCTGAGTACATGGCTTCTTGCTCTGCTATAAAAGAACTAATGTGGGTCAAGTCTTTGCATGGTGAGCTTGGTCATCTTAAGAGTGGTGTCCAAAAAGCGTTTTGTGATAATCAGGCTGCCATTGCCATATCTGCCAATCCTAAACATCACTTTAAAGCCAAACACAGGAAATTAGACTTAGCTTTGCTAGAGAGAAAGTAGAAATTAAAATAATCAGTTTGGAGTATAAACCAGATAGTGAAATGGTAGCAGATATGATGAGCAAACCTGTGCCTTCTCCTAAACTAATTTTCTGCCGAGAGAAGTGTGGTCTTAAAATAAAGAGTGACTAGAAAATAAAGAGAGTGTAGAAATTAAAGGCTATTTTAGTATTTTATAGGTTGAGTAAAATGCAGAAAAGAGTCAGAGGCAATATGCCTCTAACTCCTCTATCTAGCTCCCACACTTGTCGTAGTCACTGAAAGTTGGAGAAGGAGATAGAGCCATGGATGCCTAAGGTATCCAAACGGAGACACACTTTAGATTGGTTGATTTACCAAAATAGTTATTGACGGACCCAGGATTTGAACGTGGTACCTACCGGCCGTCCAAACTGCCTGTAGCCGGCAGCCTTAGCCAATTAGACTAGAATGAAGGTTATACGATATAAGGTTTGATAAATAGATAAATCCGTACACGTAGGCTATTTCATTTAACAGGATATTTGGACATAGAAACAGTTTGTAATGTACGGTGTACGGAATAGTCGAAACGGATAACGCGCAATTTGTTTTGAAGGCGAAACAAATTTCGCGCAAGTATTTATGACGGTTACGCTTGAAATATGTTTTAATCGGAGGGTTGTGAAACATGCCGAGATCGTGGAATAGTTTTTTGGCGGTTTGCGGTCAACGACACATCGAATGACAAGTGGCACAACCATATTGGAATACGGCACCTCTAGGGATTTCAAGATTGAATCCAAAAATGACATGTGCCGACTTGTTGTCCATGTCGTACAATGACCGTACAAAAAGTACTCCGACACCTGTACCTTTCTGTACGATACAGTATTATGATTGGTGCCGTACTTTAGTAGATAGATGTTAGGAGAGAGATAGGACTTAGAAAAATTTCATAAATTGGACCCTCTCTCCCACAGAGCTTCGGTACAAAAGGTCAACTTTGACCCTTCATAACTTATTGCTCAGAGGAGCAAATTCAGAGATTCTTTTTGCTATCGACTCAAGGGAGTCTTCCCTTCACAAAGGTGAAGGTGGTCAAAGTTTTTGTCTGCCACGGTGGTAGTTATTCTTGCTGAAACACAAAAGGGTCAGGGTTATCCTAGAAGCTTTGTGTGAGCTGCCTACCTCTGAGGACTTATGGATGTCTATGAGTTACATGGACTTAGGACAAAAAAACTAAAGTGGACGACGCACTAATAAGTGGAGTACGGTCAAGTAGTCTTAGGATAAAAACTTTAAAGTGGACGTACGTATTTAGGAGAGAAAAACAGTACCGAGAATTACCCTTAACATTACCTCCCATATTTCTTCATTTTTTTCCCTCCCTCCTTCCCTTTGCTTTCTTTCCCACCCTCCTTCCCCTTCCATCAACATGGCTCTCCCTTTGCCCACGGCTCAGACATGCGGCAACATGAGTGCGGCCTGCATGGCGACAAAAGTGGAGCTTCACCAGACGGCATGGGACCTCAGCAAAGCGGTCAAGAAATCAGCCCTTTTTTTGTCTTTAGGTTTCTCTTTTTCGTTTTTTTTCTTGTGTATCTTTTTTGGCTTATGTTTCCGATTTTCATGGTATAAATGATATGATTTATTTGATAAAACTGATCAATTTGATTCGATTTCATTAGATAATAAATAAGTTTCCCATTTTGTTGTCGGTTATTGTCACTCATTTCTTTCTATTTTAATGGTTGGGGATATCTTTTTTTGTTTTACTTTGCATTTTTCTTTCAACTTCTTAAAACTCCTGCCGAACTTTTCCCTCCACCCCTCTAGTCTCCTCTCCCTCTGTTAAGATTCGTAGAATCGAGGGATAGACGGACGATCTCGTTAAAGAAAGGGAATGATGAGCCGGCCAGGATTTAAACTTACGACAATTCACTTAAGCTGTGAATGCATTAACCACTGTTGTCAACAGCTCAAATTTTGAGATTGGCGGGGCCAATTTTATTAGGTTTTTAGTGTGGATATTACCAAAAATCCGGGTAAGATCGATACGTTTTGTTATTTTGAAAGCTTTAGTCCTCACTAAGCTTCATAGGCGAGGGTAGTGTTTTCTCTATATTTAGAATATTTTGTGAAAAGTCTGGTTTAGTATGTACCACAATTAATGTTACAGTGAACAATGAGGGAGTTCACGGGGTGACACACTTCAAGGCACGTGTCGGTAAATGAGACACTCTACAAAGATTCATTCGTATTATTCAGACTTACCATAAAGACCGAAGTGTCGCATAAAAGTTTCATCTTGGATGAAACTTTGAAATGATGGACGGTGAAGATTTGCTACCGACGGAAGGTGATCATCCGCGACCACGTCTGTAATTATCTGACGTGTTTGTACACGGTGTACTGTGATGTTACTTATCTCTAGTTTGTACAGAAGCGTGTTTTGTTTGATTAGTGTCTCGGTTCAGATTCTTTCTGTATGACATACCTTGATACGCTGTGAAGCCAGAAATACCATTCAGACTTAT